>CABEEJ010002742.1:46424-101652 GCA_901482245.1 Timema douglasi
CCGTACGACGCCGTCCACGCTTTTTCTTCCAAACTGTTCAATAAAAATTGATTAAATTTGGCTCTAATATTCGTATCCAGGTCTAGATGGTACTAAAACCTCAGCAGTTGAAACCGTCAAAAAGGGGAGTTAAATATTTCAAATATCCCCAGTGAATAGTATCCATATAGGGCGATTGTGTTTTTATGATGAATTTTTATACGTCTTGGAACGCTGAATCTAATGGTTTATCCGCGAGGCTACGCGACAAACTGTTCGCATTTTATAAGAGAAAACCAGTTTTAAACCCCTCCTTAAATTAAAATATATATTTTTGCGAATTATGTTATGTAGGGTATCAAATGAAAGGCCTTGACGAACTTAAAAAGATTATACAACACATAAAGGCAATTTTATACCTTCTTAGATTCCAAATGCCTAATAATATAATTAGAATCAATAATTATAATTATTTTATAAAATTTGGTTAATAATAATTATATTATATATTGGGGAAATAATAAACCTATGAGTAATCATTTGCAGTGTTATATTAACTTTATTTTGTTTATTTCAGGTACTTGGCCACAGGAGAGTCATTCAGATCACTTGTTTTCCAGTATCGAATATGCCATTCTTGGATAGGTGTCATAATAAAAGAAGTTTCTGAGGGTATCAGCAAAAGGATGTTCATATTAATAATGCCATCACCGTTAGAGGATCAATTACAAAAAATTATTAATACATATTTGTCAGCATGGAATTTCCCAATCTGCGTTGTTTTCAATTGACGGGAAACATGTAAGGATAAAGGCTCCCGAAAATAGTGGATAGACATTCTTTAGTTACAAGGAGTCTTATTCTATCGTTTTACTAGCAGTCGTAGATGCGTAATACAAATTTGTTGCAATCGATGATGGTTCCTATGGCAGAGAAGGAGACGCAGGTATTTACTTAAAAAGCAATATAGGCAACAACAAAAAATCCGGACCAATACGTTTAATATACCGCTACCAAAAGCATTACCCGGAACAGATATTGTTGTACCATATGTCATTGAAGGAGATGAAGCTTTTGCTTTGCATGAAAATTTGATGAAACCCTATCTGAGAAAGCAAACTTTATGCAATTCATCAAAAGCTATATATAACTATCGACTATTTCTAGTTAGAAGGACTACTGAAAATGCTTTCGGAATTTTATATGCTTATTTTAGATATTTTTTCCAACAGATTGCGACTACCTCAAAAACTACCGAAAAGTTGATTACATGTGCCTGTATTTTACATAACATTTTACGGGAAGCAAAACAACTTGCTCCAAATCAAATACATATAGATGATGAACTTCCATTACTTGCCGAAAATGTATTTCCTCTGACAGAAAATAACGCCCGTGCACAAAATTCACCAACGCATATTCGAGAAATATTCGAGAACTACTTCAATGGCCCAGGGGCTGTTGACTGGCAGGATAATTATATTACACAGCACTAACAATGATAACGTTGATTCATATTTTTTTAATACCTAATGAACATGTTAATGTTATCTTTTGTTTTCCGATTATATAGTTTTATATGATAAATTGTCAAAACATTGTTGTAATAAATAATATGAATCAGTTTCGCGACGTTTATTTATCAGCGCAAAACTCTCATTTGTAAACAACGTAAACATGTCAAACCATGTTGACTACAGTGTTTATATTTAATCTAAAAATTAAAAATATTTGTTATGAATGTGAGGAAATGTGTTGTCAAGTGATTGGCTACACTGGGATATACACGCCAGTGTGAAGGACAGTGGGTGTGGACAAAAATCTATAGTCATGAAAGTGAACTCCAAGTGTTTTCATTACAGAGTGTAAACAAAAAACTATAGCAATTTATCACGTTTATAGTTGTAGTATGTGCAAAGTAGCCTCCAGGATTGTCTAGAATATAACAGTAGCGACGAGGTGTAAAAAGAATCCGCGTACATTTTGTTTTTTGTCTGGATATTTCCTGGCAAAAGAAATTCTCCTTAATGGTGGTTAGGGAGGAAGGGGCTTCTTTTCGTGTTACTGAATCAATTCCTAAGTTTAATATTGAACCTTTTGATCCATCTAAGTCCAACTGGAAGTTTTACTTAAAAAGATTTTAAAAAAAGCTTAGGATTTACAATGTACAGGAAGATAAGCAGACTTTATATTTATTAGACGCCATTGGCGAACATGCGTACGAAAGATTATGTGATCTGTGTGAGCCAACCGAACCAGAGTCTAAAACATTGGAAAAACGTGCAAATATTTTGACTACATTTTTACAGCCAGAACCGAATGCTCTGGCATAAAGGGTAAAGTTTCAAAACAGGGTGCAAAATGAATGGGAATTACCAGCTGATTTCGCAACTGAATTACAAAAACTTTCGCGTTATTGTAAATTTCCAAATGATTGGTTCGATGACGCCCTTTGTACTAAATTTGTGCACGGATTGCGTTCTCAAGATCTAAAATTGAAACTAATGGAGCTTCCCACAGTTAATTTTGGGTCTGCTGTTGAGTATGCTAGTTCTTACTCTAGTTTACGTCTTTCGGTCCCACAAGATGATATTTGTACCACAAATGTCAATGTAGTTTAAATGAAAGTTCAGAAACAAAAATTATATAAATCCAGTAAAAGAAAGGTACGTTGCATACATGGTAACTTTACAAACCACGATTCTAGTAACTGTTGGTATCGAAACGCTTCTTGCCGTATTTGCGGGGTCAAAGGCCATATAAGTCCTGCATGTGAGAAAAAGGCTAGCGGTAACACAAGAGGTACGTATCTAGATAAAAAATTGAGTTACTCTAAAAGAAATAGGGCTTTATACCAGGTATGCTCAGAGGATCAAACATCTGATGGAGAAAGTATAAATTTAAATGAAACTTCTGGCGTGTTTTCTGATATTTTTCATATTAAAAATTCAGTGAAGCCTAATAAAATCACGGTACAGCTAACAGTAGATGGGGTAAATATGGCGTTCCAAGTTGATACAGGGGCACATGTAACATTAATCAATGAAGCTATCTTTAGGAGCAAGTTTCCAAATAAAGAAATTCTACTCACTACAGTAAAATTGCGTACCTATACCGGTGCACACATACCATTGTTGGGTAAAGCTAATGTCTTAGTTAATGGAAACAAATTGGATTTATACTTAGCAGAGGGGGATTACGCCACCATAGTAGGTCTTGCGTGGTTACGAACCCTTAAGTTAAATTGGACAGAACTTTTAGGAACTGTAAACGCAATCAATAAACCTTCAAGAACTCCCAACAAAAATGAAAATCTACAGGATATCTTTGTAAAATTTGAGAATGTTTTAAGAAAAGGAGTAGGTAAAGTCAAAGGAGTGGTGTCTCAGATCCGACTTAAACCCGACTCTGTTCCAGTATACAGGAGACATCTTAATGTGGCCTACTCTCTTGTTCCTAAGATGGAAGCAGAATTGGATCGCTTGGAAGAAGAAGGTATTTTATCCAAAGATACCCATTCGGACTACGCTACTCCAGTGGTTCCTGTAATGAAGAGCGACAGTACAATCAGGATTTGCAGTAATTTTATGACAACCATCAACCCTCAACTCATCATTGAGGACTACCCCATTCCGAATATCGAAGGTATTCTTGCAAATATAGGAAATTGTTCATTTTATTCCAAACTTGATATTAGCCAGGCTTTCAATCATATTGAAGTTAAGGAGTCTGATCGCAAGTACTTAACAATTAACACTATAAAGGGGCTCTATCAGTATAATAGACTTCCATTTGGCATTACTACTGCTCCCGCCATATGGCAGAGAACAATTGAGGGGATTCTGAAAGATATTAAAGGAGTTCAAGTTTTTTATGATGATATCTGTGTTAGCTCCGAAACCGAAGCTCAACATTATCAGTCACTCGAATCGGTGTTTAAAAGGCTGGAAGATCATAACATCAGGGTTAATGTGGACAAGTGTACCTTCTTAAAACCCTCCATTAAGTACTGTGGATTTATCATAAGCAAGGAGGGTATCCACAAATGTCCTGAAAAGGTGGAAGCAATTTTGAAAATAAAGCCACCAACTTCAGTAACAGAATTAAAATCGTTTTTGGGGGCAGTCAATTTCTATGGTAAATTTGTACCAGACCTCAGTACTTTAGCCCATCCCCTTTACAATCTTTTAAAATCAGGAGTGGATTTTAATTTCAATGAAGCATGTGTCAAATCTTTTGAACAAATTAAGGAAACAATAGCATCTGACAGGGTACTTACCCACTTCGACCCGAAGAAAAAAATTGTCCTCTCTACTGATGCCAGCCCTTACGGTTTAGGGGCAATATTGTCCCATCGCATGAGTGATGGCACTGAAAGGCCAATCGCATTTGCTAGTCGGACCTTGAGCCTGGGGGAGCAAAAGTGGAGTCAAGTAGAAAAAGAAGCATGTGCCATTATATTTGGAGTAAAAAAGTTTTTTGCCTATCTTTTTGGCCATCGGTTCATCTTAATAACGGACCATCGTCCGTTACTTTCCATCTTCGGATCATCCAAGGGTCTTCCGGTTCTGTCTGCTCTAAGACTCCAGAGGTATGCTATATTTCTTCAAGCGTTCAATTATGACATTCAATATCGTCCGGGTGCGGAGCATGGAAATGCAGACTGTTTGTCACGTCTACCTTTGCAAGACCAAGCAGAGGATTTTGACAAGGATTTAGAAGTTTTTAGTTTAGGCCAAATCAATGTACTACCAGTCACCGCAAAGGAAATAATAAGAAGCTTGAATAAGGAAAAAGAAACTGCGGAACTCATCCAAGCACTAAAATCGGGGGTCACCTTAAAACGCATGAATAGTTGGGGACATCCACAGCACGAATATTCCTTGTTCCATGATTGTCTTTTCTGGGGCCAGCGGGTGTACATACCCACATGCCTAAGATCCAGAGTATTAGATGAACTACACGAGGGACACATGGGAGTGGTTAAGAGCAAAGCATTGGCACGAAGTTATGTGTGGTGGCCTAAAATTGATTCAGATATAGAGAAAATGATTTCAAACTGTTTTTCTTGCCAACAGATGAAAAACAACCCAGCCAAGATATCCTACCACAAGTGGCAATGCCCCTCATCACCCATGGAAAGGCTTCATATAGATTATGCAGGTCCTCTCAAAGGCATGTATTTTCTTATTATTGTGGATGCTTTCAGCAGGTGGGTTGATGTTCACCCTGTAAAAAATATAACTTCTACAACAACAATTAAACTGCTGAACAATTTTTTTACAAACTTTGGTCTCCCCCACGTCATCGTTTCAGATAACGGCCCTCAATTTACTAGCTCAGAATTCTCAAACTTCTGTTCCGAATTAGGAATCAAACAAAAATTGATTGCACCATATCATCCGGCTTCCAATGGTCTAGCGGAAAGGGGAGTGCAGACTTTTAAAGCCTCTCTTAAAGCAGCCATACTGAGTGGAAGCAATATTAGTAATGCTATAACTCAATTCCTGATAGCCTATAGGAGGACTCCCCACTCCATCACTGGAGTATCTCCTGCATCTCTCTTTTTGGGACGTACGCTAAGGAGCCGTATAGATTTAGTCAAGCCTTTAGGCCCCCTAGCCCTTCAGCGGTGTTCCGAGGATCCGGTAGATGTTCCAAGAATTTTCGAGGAAGGATCAAACGTCGCTTTCCGTTCCTACAGAAACCCTGAAAAAAAGTGGCTTTTGGGAATTGTCAAAGAAAAAAAGGGTGATTTACATTATTTAATAAAACAAGGGGATAGCACCTATTTCCGCCATGTGGATCAGATGAGGCCAGTGGGGGAGGAACTCGGTAGACAACATATGAACACAAATAGTAGCCAGACTCCAAGATCAAATCCGAGACTATCTAGGAGGTCAATAGCAGTCGAGCCATCTGAACCCCCATTACTATCAGCGCCGTCCACTTCGCCCAGGAGTCAGTTTGAGTCACCCACTCAAGAGAAGAGAGCCAGCCCTCCTCATGAAAGAATCTCACCCAGGAGTAAGCCTTTGGACCTACCCCAGGAGATGAGGCAGCCCATCAACAAAGAGTCAGCCTCAAGAGGTACGCCAGTTCGATTGACCTCTACTAGGAGTGGCCGCGTAATTAAGCAACCTGTAAGGCTGGACCTCTGAAGAGAAGAAATTTTGTGAACGTGTTTTTTTCCCCCCTCAACGAATTCAATTCAAGTAATGTCAAGGGTCAGGTGGTGGTGGGGGGTGTTCAGACTAAGGAGGGAGGAGTGTTATGAATGTGAGGAAATGTGTTTTCGAGTGATTGGCTACACTGGGATATACACGCCAGTGTGAAGGACAGTGGGTGTGGACAAAAATGTACAGTCATGAAAGTGAACTCCAAGTGTTTTCATTACAGAGTGTAAACAAAAAACCAAAACCAATTTATCACGTTTGTAGTATGTGCAAATTAGCCTCCAAGATTGTCTAGAATATAACAATATTCAATATATCATACCTGATTTTTCAAGTATACCGCCGATTTCACGCCACAGATTTTGATTTAACTGTGATTTCCTTAGTATTTACTCTTCACATTATATAACACCTCATGATTCTTCAAACATTCTATTAGCATTTCGTATTCTTCGTTACTCCAATTTCGACTAATTTTTAATGAAAAGTTCACCGCACGACTGCTAAAAACTGCCAAATTGTTTATGACCGTAATGACGACCGTGATGCAAATGGTGGCACCGCTATTTGGCATGACGGTGGCAGTCAATGCTATCTAGGAAACTACGCATGATTATTTGTAAGGGCAACGTTTTTATGATGTCATTCACCGTCATATTATGGCCGCTAGGTTGCGGCACCGCTAGTCAAGGAAACAGTACCTTCAGTAGGTACCTAAAAACCGTTTAGTTACGGACTAAAGAAAGAGATTACTATATTATCAGATATGGGCGAAACAGTGATTTTACGATATCAGTAAATACAGTCACAGTGATTTTAAAATATCAGTGATTTATCACTGTGACTGGTATTCACAGTGTCTCAACGGAACGATATTTTTTCACTTTCCAACCACGGTCAAAGCTAGCATCTAGCTGCTGTCCTGAGCGCTGCGAGATCAAGTGTTTTAAATAGAAATAACACGTAAAAAGTGCCAGTCAATAAGGTCGATTCTCAATTAGGTGGTATAAAATAAAAAATAAATCAATAACAAGAGCCGCGAAGCGAGTATTTACTCGAGTGTCTTGAAGAAGCAATACTAGCTCCGTAGCTCGAGTAACTGTTGCCATCTGATGCGAGTAATGAAGTATCTTCGAGTATAGAGTATCTCCGATCACTGATATCTCAATCACCGATACTTTTGAGATCGAGTCAATGGGAGTATAGGTGATCAAATGGTATCGGTGAAAAAATAAGTCAGTGATATATCGCCCATCTTATATATTATGATCTAGGCTTATTTAATATTATTTATTTTTGGGGAAAATATATTTAGCTTGATTTGTTGTGTAAATATTAGGACTAGTAAATAAGCACCAATTTAACTAAGAATCAAATTAAGGTTCTGCCTACCCTCTCTGGCGGTGTGTTAGCTGTCAGCTCTCAAATAGATGGCGTTGCTAACGTTATACAAACTGGTGAATTCCAGCCATCAGGTTGGCAGCATTACTGGTTTGCTTAAACAATTGGGCAGCTGGCTGACCGGTAATCAGCTGAGGCCGCAAGCAGGCTTTTCCTTTAACTGATAGAGATAAGAAGTGTAGTGCAGGACCGTAAAGTGTTTAGGCGACCAAGTTGGACTAAACGTGGGGATACAATCACACTCTCGAGCAGAAAAATTAGCTTATCCATCCCAACCACCTATATGCTTCTCTCTGGGGGTTCAAATCTCTGATGAGTGTATTTTGGAGAGATCTTCTTCAAGCATTACCTTCTACTCTCCCACGCAAATGTGGGTACATTTCTTTAGTTAATTCTGCCTGTTTAGGTATGAACTAATTATGCCAGTGGGTTAGGAATGAATACATTTCAATTTAGAAGAAGTATACCCGCATTCACGTGGAGAAAGAGTGAGAAAATCATTATTGAGTCACAATCTCCCAGTCATCGGCAGACTAGTCAATTGCGATAGTGACGCCTTAGACCATGTGGCCACCAAAGTGGGATATTACCAATCCTCCTATCTAAAAAACTAAACGATTAAAATAACATGACTTTCCAAATTTTTAAAAATTACGTAAGCTAGAGAGGTTGGAGTGGTCTTACGTGAGGGGGGGAGGGAGAATCTAAAATCATGTAAAAAAGCCTTATGTAATTTAAGGATGGCCCCCTTGCAATAAAAACTATGGGCCATAGATACAAGGCCTAACATCCGGGCCATATTATTGATTAGAATAGAAACGAACTTAGGCCATTGCTTTATAAATCACCTTTTTAAAAACGTCTTGAACTGTTTTTTTTTTTCGAATGAATATCTGGGGAGAGTAATGATAAATAATACTGTATACTTATTTTTTAGAGAAAAATTTATTTAAGGTAAAATTAGAGAACTCATCATTGAAGATTATGTAAATAACTATTATAACCTATAAGAGACAGTATGTAACTTAAGATTTTGTCATACCATTTATTTGCGTTTATTAGTAGGCAGGTAAAATAAAAAATAACTCAAATGTAACGTGCTAAATTTAGCCACTGTGCTTTGATTAATTTTTAAACTTTAAAGGCTAAAGAGGCAATAACATATTTAGAAAGCAGTTTCATTTCGAAAACTAGGGCAATTTTGACTATAAATATATCTGTTATTTTTATTACTGGTATCAACGCGTCATACTACCTGTTCATGTTATAACGCATATATGATAATCTAATTGAGTAGTAATGAGGAAAGAAGCATTTGACAGGTTATCTACCAGCATTTTTATGTAAGGAGATGGGGAAACAATTTAGGAAAAACTACCCTCAGTAGACCCGACCAGGATTTGAACCCCAAGCGCTGCGCTATCAGCAGGCCAATTTAACACTGGAGTGACGCCTTAGACCACTCGGCCACTGAAATGGGTATCTGTTATTTAATACGGTGTTTACAGTTTTCAAACATCTATAGGATTTACACAATTTCCCAGAAATAAATGTTTTTAGGAATAATTTTTCATCCTATTTGTAGATTTTAAATTTAGCAATATCTCCATGGTGTCAGCCTGCAAGCAGGCTATAACAATCGAGAGGCTGCAGTATGTTGGCGAAGATAGTGCCAACATTTTTGGAATGAGGGTGCCATGTGGTCAGCACAACGAGCCCTCCAGCCTTCTATCTCCTTTTTCTAGACTGAAGCGCTACTTATTCATTCAAGTAGCTCCTCATTTGTCCTCACAAGGTTGATTTTGGTTCCGTTTCAGACCCACTGCTTCACAGACAGAACTGGAAGCACTGGGGGTCGAACCCGGGACTTCGGGATCTGAAGCCAGTAAATCTGACTCTATACCACAGAGGTGGTCGGGTATCATCTACTTACGTACTCACTTTGTGGCATAGGGAACACAAAAGTTCATTAACTTTAATGGTTTTAAATATATTTTACTCATCGGCTCCATGTCGTGGTCAATATTGCTAAAGCGATATGACTGAGCACTGAGTGCGTAAATTAATCAGCTCTAGTAACTTTGCTAGTTCGACTCTCTGTAAATTTGAAATTACTTAGTACTAGCGTGAAACGTTCTCGGCCAAGGCACAAGAGATTTTGAACATACTATAAGTGCGTTACAGAGTGTTAGTAATATTTACTTTCATCTAAGAGCTTTTTTTTCTTTTTAAGTACTTGAAACATCAGAATAATCGCTACATTGGTATATAGAAATATTTATTTGTATCTTAATTTTGATATTATTTCTACAAAAAATAAAATATTATCACTACTCATCCGTTGTACTTAAATTAGTATATACAGATAGCCTAAACGCCAGTAATATGCATACCATTAAAAAAAACTTACATTTTACGAAAAGCAGTTAAATAATCAATTATATCTTTGAGTTTCTTTGTGCGCCCTTTCTTCCATCGACCCATGCTTCACAAACTTGTTATTCACATCACAAGGATATAAAATAATATTGTGTAAATACTTTTCTACCTCAAAATTTATACAATCCATTGGATCTTGTTCGAAAGCAAAAAAGTCACATGTTGTTAATTATATAAAAAGTAATCCACGTGGGGTACTTTTTGTTCGAGATTTGATACATTTCTTCCGAAACGAGCGCACAAACTGCGAGAATGCAACAGATTCAAATTAAAAATAATCACATTTAACAATCTAATAAAATAAAATTAACATGTTCACACTTTGACTACAAAAATTTCGTTCATTAATTTTTTGAAAAACAACTTATTCCAAAGTCCAATGAGAGTCAAATCCTAACCGTAAAATAAATATAGTGTATAAAAATATACTGAGAACGTCTCCAAATTACATTTAGACCAAATTTTATTTAAAATATCTATGTTTGATATGAGCAGGAATGTTTATTTTTACTTATTATAATAGTGGATTAAAAATTCAGTGTACAGTAGTTTTCATATACTCTGAATATTAACACTTATTATTACAACAGGTACTTCTCAAGAATGAGAAAACCCGTGAAAGAATGTAGGATACAAGTGAAGAATTTTACATGTTTTACTGCCTCAGGTAATCAAGGGCTAATGTCATAAAACTTTGTGTATGGAGAAGCATGTGTTTTTTTCTTTGAAAATAATGTATCACTAGAGTAATACTCTCAATGAACTAAGTTGGGACCAACTATCTTTATTCACACACCAGTTAGGACTTTGTGAGTATTTTAGTTACTTAATGTATTAAGATGTTTATATTTAATTACGCAAATCTTCATAATTTGACATTGGCCCTTCTTATCCCAATACATATGGTATTAATGTTTCTTTGACTCAAGGTCAGAGAGATTAGCTTCACCCTCCACTGCCGCCCGAATTCCGATACCGCAGGTTAGCCAACGCTTGTAAAACGATACTAGCTTGTAAATGGGTAACGATCATACTAACGGCACCTATTATCAACTAAGATAACTATTCGTAGAAGGAAAAGTTGTATTTAGAACTATGTATTTTGATTAAAGTGTCGACTTGGGAGTCGTTGGAGCTCAATATCATCGTGATTATTGAAGCTAACCCAAATTTAAATATATGTCTAAAAATAAAAATAAAGCATTAAAGAATATGTTATAAACAAACACCCTAGCTTAATTGTACAAAGAAAATAAATAAATCGATTAATAATTTTTGTTTTCCCATTTAAAATGCATTGGAATTGAAACATTTTAACGAATATATTTCAATAATTTTTTAGCATGGTTTAAAATGCCATAAGAATTATGAAAGATGCCCAGATATGTTACTATAATAAATAAAAAACAACAATGTTGAATTATCAAATATTTTTAAAACCTTTTTTTGTTTAGAACCGTTCATTTATGGGTAGGCTCAGCCTTAAATAACTAATTTTCCGTTGATTTGCGGTACATTTAGTAGGATTATATAAATTAATATATCAACTGTTAGAGCTACTCCACCTCACCCGCTATTTTGGTTTTAGAAAAATATCTCAAAATCGTGTTCTGCGCTCCACCTTGGGCAGACCACTTTCTCGTTAACCCTCAATACCAAGACGTAAGTAACAAAGTCAATCGCGAAAACTCGCCTAATAGGTTCGAAAATTAGGTGCCTAACATCAGGAGTGACACTATCGATAGCAATGTGGCTATTATCGATAGTGAAGACTATCGATGTTATCGATAGTTTCCCATCCCTACTTCTTAGACTTTTGAACTTTGAAGGTAGTTTATCATTTTTGTCAAGAACTGTGATCTCGGGACATTAATATAGTTCATAAAATGGGTAATAATCACAATAGAGGCTCTAGCCCTAGTTCAGATATTCCAAGCAGTTCGATATCTAGAACAAATTCTGGCACTGATATTCAAGAAAAATCTCAAACTCTACTTTTACCTTTGGAAAAGTTAGCTAAAGTAAGTGACGTATGCAATTTCTTTGTTGATTCAAGTTTTAACTTTCCATTCATTGATGTAGAGTTCCTATTACTAATTTGGTTCAAAAAAATATTCTGTTGAAAACTCGATATTATTAAAGATGTATGTTTAGCAAGAATACAATAATAGTTGATAAATATTTATATAGATAAGCACAACTTTTTCATTTATATTAAACATATACTAACTTTGTTCAATACAACATTTCTTCTACTTTTCCTTTTAATATTTTGTAGGGCACACGAGACTTTCTTTAATGGGTCGTAGCCATTTTTCTCAATATTTTTCCACGTTTTTCATCTGTTTCCTTTCTTTGTTTTATTGTTATTAATACGTTTTGCATTGAAACCTGGGTATCTTTTTTAAGCTCTTTGGAATATTAAACTACACAACTTTTTGAGGGAATAGTACGCACTATGTCATATTATTTAATTTATTGTATGTTTAATACTGTTGACCATCCATGCACACAACAAAATCAAATTACCATTAATACTGTATTTCAAAGTGGGAGCCTAATTCTCTAAGTTAATGTTAATTTGGTTTTTAAGAAACATCTTATTTTCACAGAAGAACATTAATGTAAATATTCAAAATAATGTAACAACATGGCACATGAAATATTCTAATACACATTAGGTTAGTTTACATTTTTATTATCTTAAAGTGACCTGGCGGTCTAGGGGTAAGGTGTCAGACTTCTATGGCGGTGGCCGGGGTTCAATCCTCGGTCCCGGCAAAGATTTATCTGATTACCAAACCCTTCCTTCACCTCTGACAAGACATCTTGTGAATGTGGGGAATGCCAGGCCTCCACCGTGGTTCTGATTCCACGTTAAACTGTAGGTCCTTCATTCCATCTCACAATCACCCTACCATTACACATTAGCGTAAGTGTGTATAACCCGAACGGGTAGTAAGACGCGGTGCTAATAATAATAATATTATCTTAAACCATCTCAGAAATGCCAAACCTTTCTTGTGCAATATATTTTTCATTCAATTCTGGGATCCTTAAGTAGCTTGCACTAGAGGCTTCTGTATCTGTAAACACACTATTTTGGTGCCTGGTCCTATGGCTAAATTCCTATTAAATTAGGCTATCTTGGTTGTATTTTATTCCTTCTCTTAAAAATATTTTAAAAACAAATGTGTCCCAAGTTTTTTTATTAACACATGAAAGCTCAGCAAGTTTGGGATGTTTTTAATTATCCACAATTTAAATACTGTGTTTCAAATTACCTACCAATTACAGGGTTGTGACACACTTATGAAATTTGGACAAAACAAAGAATTTTTTGTCTGGACAAAAGTGGGAGGAAATAGGGAATTTTGCAAAATCCAGTAAAAATTCTTGAATATAATTTGGCAATTTTGGGCATTCAACTGAAAGTTTAAAATAGGTCTTTAGATACAGTCATAAAAGTGAACTTATGAATTAAAAATGCTGTTTAAAACATGTAACATCCTGTTTTAAACATGAGTTACATGACTTTGCACTTAGTTTGATTAAAAATGAAATTTTATTACTCTTTTCTTCAATCTAAGCTTCACGAAAAAACATGGGATTTCCATCTGGAAAACTTGGGAAACACATGGAATATTGTATGAGCCTACTAAGAAAATAGTGGCTGCCCTGTATTATTATACACCTAAATATCCACAACGCCATTGAGATAGCTTCCAGTTTTGGTTGAAGTATGTTGCAGTCTAATTCAGGTAGGCCTAACTTAGTTTCATTAGAAGATGTAGCCTACAAAGTCTTTTTAATCAAAATAATATAATACTATACCTATATAATTATTTTATCATATTTATTTCATTATCATTGGCTGGCTGATCATGTATACTTCTGCCTCGACATTCTTAGTCTCTTTTATTCATATAAAACTCTTGCTCACTACTTAGCCTTGACTAACACATTCAGCCTTATTCGGGAAACCAGATTGGTAATATTCATCCAGTGCTACCTGAAAATGAAGGCCCTGACACTCAGCTTTATCCCCCCAAGCATTGGCCCTCTGACATTCACCCCCTTTTAATGAAAATAAAAAGAAAAGATTAAGGAAAATGGCACAGCATTTTACATGTCTGGTCTTCGATATGGTTCACATCATATTCCATATAAACAAAATTTCCCTACAATATATAAAGGGAAAGAGAGTGATAAATTCTTGTCTTGGCTAATATGCTTTAATAACTGGGTAATCGTTTAATCCAAAGGGGAATGGGTGGAAAAATATATTTTAAATTGGGATAGCTTAAATTTTATAGCACATTGTTTTACAAACCCCCTTTCAAGGAGTCAATAGAAAACTATGAAATGATTGAGATTTTGATTTATAGCTTACAATTTAGAGAATTGAAAAATGCATTTTTGGTCTGAAAAGCACGGGTATTTCAAAACTTATAAAGTAGGGGAAACCCGGACAAAGCGAATATGCTAAGCGAAAAAAATTTCAAATAATTAAGTTTACTGCAATTTTTAGATGTGTATATTCTAGCTTGAATATTAAATTATGCTATTAACTACGAAATCTTACAAATTATTCTCTTTGCCCATATACCCCTGGGGGCAAAGTGAATTCTATGAAAATACAATGAATTTCACTAATATCAAACAATGTATTGGCCTATTCAGTATATTACTAAAAAAAATTTTTAATCAACATTCTGTTGACATACCACAAATAGCATACTTAATTAGTATACAAATTATCAACCAAAATTATCTTACATATTTATATAGGCCTAGGACCACACAGCCAAATGAGCCACTAGGGCTGCTGAGTCTGTAGGCTAAACCTTCGACTCAGACTCCTCTACATTTTCTAATGTCCGACTCTGACTCCGACTCCTTTATTAATGGCAAATGTATATTAATAATAAGTAATAAAAAATACTTATCAAAATAATTTTAACACAGTAAATTTGTTATAACTATTGTAGATATACATTAAAATACTAAAATATTAGCACAGGGCATTTCATACCCAACACTTGAATCATCAGGTTACTTGGTTGATAGAACATAAAAACAATATATTTATTTTACTACAATTTCTGAACAAGAAAACTAAATTCCTATAAAACTATCAAATTAAAATCATGTAATTAACATAATAGTTTATGGCTTAAAACTAAAGAACATAGAAAATTAAGGATAGCAGAACATAATAATTAGATCAGCTTTCCTCTACCTTCAAACTGTTTATAATTATACTATCAAATCTTTTACTTTAATTAAGAGAGTCATATATTCCATTCACGATAGGTTTTTACCTGGATGACAGTTCGAAAATCATATGTTTAGGTTTTGGGCTGCCAACACTTGTAAAAGATCACAGTTTTGTTATAAATGTAAATATCTTTAATTACCTGTTATATATTACATTAAAAATAATGTAAACTTAAGTTTTCTCATACTATTTCACTTTTTTAAAATAATTTCTTTTTGTCCAACTCGAAACAATATTTTAAACATAATTAAAAGTACTTATTTCTCGTTTTAGAACGTTACTGATTTTGTGTAATATAGTGCATACATCAATACCTTTTAATACAGGCATCATATTTACTTGGAAAAGAGAAAATTGTTGTCAATTTTTTACATACAATACATGATTTTATGATTATTTTATCGTATTTTGAAATATTTAACTGAATAAAGTATTTTCATCAACTGCGTGTCTGCATCATTGTAAAAAACTTGTTTACCGTTATGTTCAATCATATGGTTTAAATTCGTCAGTCGCCATTTTGAGGCTATGATCGTTAGAAGTTTTTGTGAAAGTCGTGTTAATATTTTTTTAAGGGGAATACAACTATAAATAAACTTTGTGTCCAACCTCAAATAAATATATAAATAATATTGGCCTAAATTACTGTGGTTAACTATCACATTAATATATTACCATCTGGTTTCATTAAAGTCATCCAAAGTGATAGATGTCAGCTGTTGGCGTAGTGATATATTAGGGATTACTTCTAGTAAATTTCGAGCTGTCATTCAGGTAAACTTAGCTCGTGAATGCCTTATAGTTACTCTTGCTGTTTATCTGCGCTTGCTTGAATTTCTTCATGTAGACATTCAGAGCACTGGGCAGAAATCACATTGCGTCAACACCCGCTAGGGCCATCACATTGCTTTGTTTTAATTAGACAGTCAGATTCTCCCAGTCCGTGCCAATTCTGAGTTGACTTTTAAATGGTTACTATGGTAAATAAAATCTAAGATAAATTTGGTTAAATTATTGAAACCTAGGATATTTATTTTATAAAGCACCTGGACAAAAATATATTGTCAGATGAAGATAATTAACACAATTTTACAAACCTAATATTTTCAACAACCTTAGGAAGAATTTGTTCTTGGAAAAAGAATAGCCTCAGTCAAATCCTCCTTCATGGATGCCCTCAAGTTTGATCTAATAATTTTAAAAGCAAAGAACAACCTCTCAACCCTAACTTGGGTCGGTGGCAATGCAGTAACCATTAGGTTAAGAGGCTGGTCAACACTTGTTTACCCATTAAAACATGGTAATACTAAATAAAATATTGTGACAAAACCGTTCTATGGATTTGAAATCGGTTTTCACCAATGAAAAGGTATTTATATTATCTAGAAAGAAGACTCTGTTAAACATTTACCAATCATACTAATTAAATTATACAATGAAAACTATCACATTTTCAGACTCACACTATTTTGCTTATAATGACTTCATTAAGTGATATATTCAAAATTGAATTTTACTATATAAAGCAAAACTATTTTTACTTCCATTTTCTTGGATTAGAATTTTTATTTATTGTTCTATTAGTTTTTATATTTTTTTAAAATGAATAATTACTCTAATTAGATTAATATGGATGTAAGTATTAATGTTGGAAAAAGAAGAAATCACAAGATTAGATTATATCTTTTTCCTGATTTTAGTTATTTTTTTATAATTTATTAGTTTAATACTGAGCTTTAAAACATTTTAAGAATTAAAATTTTAAACAATTTGGTAGCCGTAGTGTAACGCTGTTTGTTGTCAAACAAAGAACTATGTGTACCTGCTGGCAACTGTCCACTGTCTTTTATCTACAGCGTTGCCACGATCGTTTTCGAAGAGAAGAAGAGAGAAATCATTTCTTCCAACATTTAGAATCTTTAAAATTGTGTTTCAAATGTTTTAATTCAAACATAGGTATCAATGTATCTGCCTGAGTGTGGTTGATGTTCAATCTGAACCACCGGTACATTTTAAATTAAAAATGTTATCATTAACATAAAGTGTTTTTTCGAAGTATTTATTTAAATTATTAACGTTCTTTTATGCACCATGTTCGGGCTATCCACAAGAACATCACACACGTGAAATTAAATTACTTTGTATTGAAAGAATGGGAAACAAAAATAAATTTCTTTTAAGTGCACCGTGAAAGAAGTGGCATAAAATTATTTTAGAACATTTAAAGAGAAGTTAAATTAAAATACTACTTTAGAATATTTAAAAAATAAGCAAAGTTAAAATATTATTTTTGGACACAATATATTGTTATCACTTAGTTTTGGCAGTGAGGTTTATTATTGCTAATTGATAAAAAATATTAGACCAAATTGTAGAATTCCCACACCGGACGTCACGTGGCTTAGAATCTTAGGCTTACTTTGACTACATTTTCGGCTACAAAGAGATCAAGGTTCAAATCCCAGCGCACTATGGATAGTTTTATTTGTAAATATTTATCACCCTCTCTCCAGGCAGATACTGGTATATTTCCTTTGGAACTTTGCCTCCACTCCATTTTATTATTAAAACAAGTATTTAGTTACAAGGGTAGTCTACATGGATGGTCAAATAGTTTAAGGCGTTTACCTCGCAACACATTGGGGTGTTCTTAACTGAGCTTGAACTTGTAATCCCAACTGGGTGAATTGGATGTTTCTTACTGATAAAAAAATTAAACAACCACTGTATTCAACACATTTATTTGAAAATTTTTTCATAATTAGCGCGGTCCGGATTTTGATGACCCAAAAAGTCTAAAAAATAATCTATAGAATCACATTAAAAATTCCCAAAAATTAATTTAAATTTACAAATACAAAATACCAAAAATACAATGAAAAATTAAATATAAATAGCACGACACCCGCATCGATGGCGTAGTTGGCTAACGCGCTTGTCGTGTTGAGCTCGACTGCTGAGGACGGGGAGATCGAGGCTCAAATCTTGGTCGGGTGAACTGGGGGTGGTTTTCCCTAAATGGTTTTCCACTCTCCCTCCACGCAAATACGGGTTCACTTCCTCTAATTCAACCTTCCCAATCCCTAATCCATTAGAGTAATTAGTACTTAGAGCGTATAACCCGAACGGGTAGTAAGACGCGGTGCTAAATATCAATTAATAAACTAGCATGAGACTAAATCAAACACCCACTTGACAAGCGGAAACTAAAATGTTTGCAACACAAAACCACAATAATTACACTTGCCTTTTGCTAAACAATTAACCTTGATTTACAAACTCTAGCTACCGCTTCCACTGAGTCACCATTTCAGTTTAGTAGCAGCGGCTCACTAGGAAGATGGCTTTTCCAACCATGTCAGTAGAGAAGGTATGGATTCATTCAAAATTTATATTTATTATCTTCTTATTCCAACAGTTGAATGAGGAATAACAAAATGTTTGGTTAGTCCGTTTACAAAACTTATTAATATTCAACATAACTGTTTAAAAATTACCAAGAGATCAATTAAAGCATGTAAAAATGACCTATAAATTAGACATCTCTACAATCAGGGGATGACAATAGTTTTTTTTAGCACTGCGTCTTACTACTCATCCGGGTTATACGCTTATGTACTAATTATGCTAATGGGTTAAGGATGAGGAAGGTTGAATTTAAGGGAATTGTTAGTGGGGAGTGGGAAACTAATTAGGAAAAAACATCCTCAGTACATCCGACTGGGATCAAACCACGATCTCCCTGTGATCGGCAATCTCATCATACAAATGAGTATTTTCTGTGATGTAATATATATATCATACCAAAGATGATTCTTTATATGAAGGAGAGTAATAAAGAACATAGGGAGGAAAAGTGATTTGGAAATCAAGGCTTCCAGATGATGGGACAAGGTGGGTTCATTAGAATAACTCCAGATGGGGTATTAAGACTTTAAAAATAAATTTGAAAGGGTTTTTACATTTGTAACTGAGAGGGTTATTTTAATTAATATTGTCTTGTTTTCTAAATAGTTCATACAAATATATTGTATTTACTTTTGACGTGAATACGTCTTTAAATTGGCTACCATAATGGTGCAATCCAAAAAACCTAATGATAAAAAAATCGGGGGATACAGTTTGGCATTGTAGTTTCGAATCTATCCTCTACATCCAAAATTAAATTATACCACTGGATAGCTAAAGTATCAAAGAATGCATTACGATACGCGAGAACATTGATGCATCGCGCACGGTGGAGGGGGAAGCGCCGCCATTTTGAGGTTATTTTGCTGCGTATCGAGATTTGCAATTAGTATAACTTTTGACTCGGAGAAGCTACGATGTTCGTTTAAGTTTTAATCGTCAGCTGTCTTCAAAATCTATCTATTGTATATAAAACATTAGTTTAAAGTAGTGACAGTGAATATAATGTGTTAGAATAATTATAAATATTATAAATATTTTATTTAAAACAAAAATACATCCCGTTACATAAACGTATTCACGTACAACACACGGCCGTGTCCATGACACAGCCACACCCCATTTTTTTCTAGCTAATCTAATTAAATATTTAACCTTGTAGGCTTTAGGATAAAATTGAGACATTGTACTATTGGAAATCTATATTATCATAAGGATCAAATGTATTTTTATCAAAATTACAACTGCATGAATAACTTGGAATAGTTTCTCACATAATAAACCAATTTCTACTAATAACAAGTTTGGTATAACCACAATTAAAACCTTTATATATTCTTTGCTGATCTAAGTGAGGGTATCATATTGATTCTCAAATGTATATTTTCAAAATAACAAGAGCAAGGAACCATTTTTTTGTGTATTTTTTGAAACTGAATAAAGCAAATCTATTTTTTGAAATCATTTTGTTTCGGTTTGACTTAGGTCATCGTGTGGTTTTTTTTAGTTACAATATTATAATTTTAAAATAATTATGATTTACTAAAGGCTTACTATGTATCGAGAATTTCTATATTGGTTAAGGTTGGATAAAATATGTTGAGTTCTTTCACTATTTTTCTTTAAACGCTTGTTCCTAGCCCTGAGAAAGAAAAATAGATTTTTATTTTTCCTGAAAATATTATTTGTATACTGAGTTTTGTTAAAATTGGAGGACATTAACTCCTTATTTAAGTATTTTTCTACTATTGTAGATATGTTTACAGATAATCATTGCGACTCGTAGTTTGTGCCAGGTCTAGCAAAGCTTGAAATTTGACAAGGATATTAGTAACAAACCATAGACCCTAACAATAATATTTTAGGCAAAGTTCCTCCCAGCTTATGCCAGAAGACCGAGTATATAATAATTACTCTATTAAGGTAATGATGAGGAAGGAAGCATTTTAGAGATAATCAACCCGCATTTGCCTTCAAGATGAGTGGGACAACATAAAGGGACAAGACAGCTTCAGTAGACCCGACTGGGATTCAAACCCAATCTCCCCGTCATCATAAGGCTCGTTTAACACGAGAGTGGCGCCTTAAATAATTTGTCTACTAAAGCGGGTGAGACCGATAATTGCATGATTGACAGTTTGGCAGTTTTTTTTATCACGTCTGAAGATGATAAAAATAGTTATATATATTCTATGAAATTTTATTATTTCTCGCTAAAAAATTGTGGGCCAAAATAAGATCAAAACTCAAAAATATTTGTATCTCATTGGGTGTTTATGCGTGTTCAAAACTTGGTCAGTTTCCATTAAATTGGTTTCTTACACGTTAAAACTTCTATACGAGTTTTGACCGAAATGTCAGCTCTGGCCACTTCACACTTTGCATTACTAGCACTACCCATAAGGATTAATAAAATGACATAAATATTTCATTTTTAAGAAGTAGTTCAAAAGATAAACGGAGATAAAATGAGCACACGTGTCATTAAATAATTAATTTGATTTATATTTTATAGGTGAATATCTAAAAAGTCAATATTTTTATGCACATTCGTGTAGCATTTGTGTGTTTTCCCATACTGAAAGCATTGGGCATCTTGACAGGGGAACTCACATTTCGAATTCAAGTGGCCGAATAAAACTGAATTCTAATATTGTGTATTTTTCTCATCTACTAACAATAGCTAGCGTGGATGATTGGTTTGTATTTTAAATTTGTTCCTCGTGGGATGTAAAGCTGATAATGACCAACCAGATTTATAATTAATAGGTGACCTGGTGGTCTGGGGGTAAGGTGTCAGACTTCTGTGCTGGCGGCTGGGGTTCAATCCCCGGTCCCGGCACAGATTTGTCTGAATTCCAAACCCTTCCTTCACCTCTGACAAGACAAATTGTGAATGTGGGGAATGCCAGGCCTCCACCGTGGTTTGGATTCCATGTTAAACTGTAGTTCCTCCATTTCATCTCACAATCACTCTACCATTACACATTAGCGTAAGTGCGTATAACCCGAACGGGTAGTAAGACGCGGTGCTAATAATAATAATATAATTAATAGTGAATCACATAAAATTCGTTCCTTTAATTTAACGCTACATTTGACACATTTATTAAAAAAAATTGGTTGTACACAGTATTTAATAAAGCTTTGATTTGTTTTTACTTTCAGGCCTACCACTATTTTTTTTAACAAGAAAATTCTTTATTTTTTCCAGGTTTTATAAAGGGAATTCTAATTTTATAGGACACTTAATGAGAGTATATAGAAATGAAACCTTATTCTTTATAAAATTGATTAGTGAGGTAATAAAATTAGTGTTTAGAACAGAGTGATTTGATTTTGATGTAGAATTATATGCAATCACTCAAAATCACTATTTTTCAGGAAGAAAAGCGGTATAGAAGGGAAAGGGCATGGAAGGAGAAAAATACTAGTTATTCAGATAGCTTCTTTTACTATACAAAAGCTCACCATATAAATATTTAAACTAAATGTTACTAACATTCCAGTATTTTTAAGTGGTTCCTGAATTTCTCTCTTTTCCTGGCTCTTCAGGAGTGTGTAAGTAATAACTTCCTTCGTACTTTTATAAATTTCTTGTATACTTTAGTTTATCCATTATTTACTCTTATCTTAGCACAATGTCTTACTACTGCCTTTTCAGGTTATACACTTATTTCCTTTTGAAACAGTTGATAGCTTTCATATTCACGTAATCCAAGATTTTATAAATACATTTTCCCTGGCCTAGATTTCAAATTTAGAATCCCACTATAGTATTTGTAAACTATTTTGAATTAAGCCAATATATGTTTTAACATTACATTCTGATGGAGAGATTGTGTAAAGAAAGAAAAATGACACACAAATGGGGATTTGAGCACTGGTCATTCAGCTCTACTTGCTAACTTCTGTAGGTACCTATTGGATTATCAGGGATCTCTTTGTCAGTTCCATAACCCACATAGACCTCCAAGCCTACTAGTGTGGATAAATACAAAAAATAATTATTGTTACAAGGTAACTCTTATTCAATGAATAATCGTAGATTTCCTTTGTGTAATTTATTTTGATTGCTTTAGCATTTAAATAATATTACCAATGTATAGTAATTGTTGCTTTTAATCATGTGTCAGGAGTAATATTTAAGCAATGTCATTTTTTTTTATTTGTGTTATTATTATTATTATTTATCCAATAAAATGTTTTAAAATAAATCACCATTTAACTATTATTTCATGTTTTTAATGTAATAATGTATATATACAAATAAAATTGTATTTATTATTCAATTAATTTTGTAATTTAATGTGTATTCTCAGTTCTGGCATGGAACAGTTTCTACTTTCTAGGAGACTTTTGTTTATCACTTTAATATTATTACTGTTCCTATTGTATTGTGTACAGCTACTTGTCTGATATATTCCCATTTAAATGCATTAATAGGGTAGGGAATAGTAAAGTAAATTTATAGAAAAATGTAACCACATTTGTGTGAATATAGAGCGGAAAACCTTATAAAACACTCTTAGTGGGGATACACCCAGCCGGTATTTGAAGCCCAACCTCCCCATCACTGGAAAACCAGACTATACCCCAATTTTATCACGAATGGACATATTATGTGAGAGCCTGAAAACTTCCAATTTGTGTATGCTATGGCCAGGATGAATTTCAATGAAAGCCCAAGCCAAAAAGCCCAAGCCAGTTGACAAATGCATTGCCTTCTATTTGGGACAATCTTAGGTTATTGCCCCTAACAGCCCTCGTCAAGGCTTTGCACAAGTTTTGGACTCTGACTCCTTTCAATACGAAGGTGATTGCTACCTGAGATAAAGGTTGCAGAGGATTAGAGCTTTTTTTGCCAACTCATGTTCACTCTTTGGAAGGGTGAGGGGTAGAGTTGGGCTCTAAAGTGCCGATAGCTCTAGCAACACTGTAGATTTGACTGAGCCACTGAGACCAAGTCAAACTCAATTGCTTTCTTCTGCTACCATTAATTGGGGGCTGGCGCTGACGCGACTCTTCACTTCCAACGACCATTGACCGGGCCCTTAACATCTCTGACAATTTCAGGACACAAGGGAATGGCTTCTTGCACTGTTAGTTTTGATGAATGGTCAATTTTGTCTACTTCTTTTAATGCAAGTGAGAAATTTATTTTAAATTTGAACAATTTTTTTCTATGTGAGTTTGGAGGAATTCTTTTCCTTTTGGCAACGCTTTGCACTCTCCATGTGATCCAAATATTTTTCGAAATCAAATTCATCCTCAGTTGATGAGGCTGAAACCATGTCAACATCAACTTCTTTCTCCTTACATTCCTGTAAGCCATTCATCCTAACTGCTACCTCAAATAGAGATTCTTTCCCTTTTGTTAGGTGATCATTATCCAGCAGAATTCGGTGCATTGGGTCTAAATACACAGCTGCCAAAAAAATGTTTTCTAATAATAGTGTACCTCATTTTATTGAAGCAGCCATTCAATCTGCAATCAACCCTCTTCTTTGGGATGGACAAAATATTAGGTTCCTCCACTCATACAAGAAAATGCCTGGAGTTAAGTTTTCAGCTTGAAATATTTTAGTCACTAAACGGGTGACAAAGCCATGTCCACAAGAAAGGGTTTCAGTTCAAGTAAGTGCTGAATCATTAGCTAGGTACTTCCCCAGCATGTAGCTCTATCTATTATATCCCCTTTTCCAGCAAATCTCTTCAAAATTGAATCAGCTATAGGTGCTTTGCCAACTGTAACTAATTTCCTCACCTTGTCAGTCAAAGCAGCAGTATGTCTGTCTCGCAGACTGTCTTGTATTGCCAGTTGCATTGTGTGCGCAACACAGTGCATGTGATGAATTTGGGAGAGTTTTGAGGCAGCTTCAACAAGGTTATCTAATGGATCATCATCTTCAGCAACTTCAGTCTTTTCCTCAATTACAGGAGTGTGCTAGCTTCAATTTCGTACATTTATATTTATAACTGTTGATCACCTTCAGTCAGTAGCCAAATTGTGCTTAACATATTTGAAGCATTATCAGCTATAACACAAAGAACTTGTTCTTTTTTAAGTTCAAAATTTTGAACATTTTACACCAAAACCTGGTGTGTTTAGCTTCTGTGTCTTTTTTATTGCCAGTGTCTTTGTAACTATTTCATTATTGTCATTGTCACAAACAAAACTGGCATTGATGGCAAAATAATTCACTCTATGGGGTGGGCAGACATCCATTGTAAGAAATAAAAAGCTTCCCTTGAGAGTTTTTTTAAGTTCTTCCTTTTGGATAAGAGCTTCTTCTATTACCATTTCTCTAATATTGTCTCAATCCAGACCATTTCATCTGGGCCATTTTCCCATCCAAACCTATAAAAGCCGGCCAAGGTGATAAGGGCACCCCATCCTTTGTAACAACTTCTATTTCTATAATTAAAAAAAAATGTTTCTGCAGTCATTGTCACAATAATTTTGTCACTGACAAAATATCTTTTAACTACCCTTTGAGAAGATTTCTGGTCCTTGCCTTAACTCGAAGTGCTTGACATTAGTTCCTTGCTTATGGTATCATCTTTCTCAATCACAGCTTTGAATATTTCTGACTGAAACTGCTGTAAATGTCTTTTTAGATTAGAAGCTCTTGTAGGGGCATTTTTATCACTGCCCGAATATGTGCTGATTTGGGCATCACAGCATTTATTGTCCTGTGTCACACTGACACACAAAAAGTTTTCCATCGGTGGTTAAGGAGAAATGTTCAAATACTGATGACTTCATGGGAAGCTTCTTTGACATAATGAATTTATAATTAATAAAGTTGCCAATCAAATTCAAAATTACAAATATTTTTCCTGAAAAATAAAAAAGTAAATGTTGATTTAAAATATTCTTATTAATTATAATGTTAGCTTCAAGCTGAGGTGTCACAGTTCCTG
Organism: Timema douglasi; assembly: GCA_901482245.1. Taxonomy (NCBI): domain Eukaryota; kingdom Metazoa; phylum Arthropoda; class Insecta; order Phasmatodea; family Timematidae; genus Timema; species Timema douglasi. The sequence continues at coordinate 72,036 of CABEEJ010002742.1, forward strand.
CTATTTTTAGATTCTTAAATTTTAACCTTGATTTTTATATCTTTGATCCAAACTTCTCAACGTTTACAATTTAAATCTTTTTTTCAGGCATCTGACTATACATTATAAATATTTGATTTATTTATACACTTTTTTGTAATTTATTAAAAAAAAAACTAGAGTACTTATAGCTTAGTTTTTGTATATATCTTATTACTAAGATTTTAAAATTTATGTTGAAACTTGCAAGTTGTAATTATGTCTTAGCCATTTACAGAGAAATGCTTTTTAATTTGCATGGTAAAAAATTGCACTATCTATAAACAAATAGGCCTCCACTATTGTCACTTTAGATTAACAACTTACCCAACATCCAACAACGAAAAGTCTAAAATATTTGTGAAAAGTACAATTAGCTAGGTTTGATAAATTAATTTTTTAAGCCATTTTGGCTCGTGGATATATTTTTATTATTTAGATTTTGTGGTTCAAGGTCTACTATATTTAAGTTGGAATGGAAGGGTGAGCATGACTGTTGAGTTCGGGGTTTTTCCTGTTTTGTTATTTAATATCAATTTTGGCTGAAACATTTGGTTTAATTTTCTATATACAGCTTTTTAATATCTGTTATGGGCATACTTGCATTAGATGTTAAACTTTTCTATTGATTATTAAGATATTTAACATAAATTATAATGGGCAGTATGCCCATGACAAACATTAAACAAATACAACATTTTAGAAAACATTCTAAAATACTCTTTCATAAGGAGTGTAAGATATGATAAAATAATACAGACTTAGATAATGCTTGATAATACGGATAACCTTTTAATCACCATATTTCAACCCTCAAACAAAAACTTAATTCCAATGAAGTAATAAACGTTAAAGCCGATAAGGGCAACACCATAGTCCTCATAATCAAGGATGATTACGTGTCCAAAACCCTAGACTTCATTCATACGAACAATATTATTGAGATTAAAGACGACCCTACAAACAAATACCAAAGGAACCTAAAAAACATCTTAAACAAATCTCCTTTAATAATCCAACCATCTGATTCTTTTAAATTCATTAATATGAATCCTAATGCCCCGATCTTCACTTCATTACCAAAAATACACAAACCCAACATCCCGATCAGACCACTTGTTAACTACCGAAATGCACCCGCATACAAGCTTGCTAAAAAGCTATCCAAAATATTATCTACTAATCTAGAACTTCCCAATCAATTCAATATCAAAAGTTCCATCCATCTCACCGAAAAGCTTAACTCCATCCCCCTTAACCAAAATTCTAAATTCATGTCCCTGGACATATCTAATCTCTACACCAACGTACCTATTTCTGAAACTATTAATATTATAAATGAAACCCTTATAACAAAAAACTTCAATAAACAGTATGTCGACCAAATCTCCAAACTTGTACAAATAGTGACTGAACAAAACTATTTCCAATTTGATAATAAATACTACTTGCAAAAAGATGGACTAGCAATGGGTTCCCCAATATCTTGTATAATGTCAGAAATATTTTTACAGAAATATGACCCTATCATCTTTAACAGCTTAAATAATCTTCTAAGTATACAATTCTTTTGTAGATACGTGGATGACATTCTTATGGTTTTCGATAATGATTGCGATATTCCCTACATTGCCAACATAATCAACAACATCCACCCAAAACTTTCCTTTACTATCGAAAAAGAAAATAACAGCAGCATCAACTATTTAGACCTCAATATCACTAAAAATTGTCATAACAGACTTGTATCTAAAATTTTCAGAAAACCCACTCACACTGACTCAATAATACCTTACAATTCAAACCATCCCATCTCTTACAAACTTGCCGCTTTCAATAGCTTAATTCATCGTTTACTTCACATTCCTCTCGACAAAAACAACTATAAAACAGAACTCAACATCATCAAACAAACCGCAACCAACAATGGATACTCCCATTCTACCATCTATAAGATCTTACAAAACCAAAAAAAGAAACTTCAATCGGATAACTTCTCCACTACCCTTACTAATAATAACATAAACACCACTAAACGGAAGAAATGGCTCAAATTTAACTACATTGGTCCGGAAACACATCGTATCACTAACATAATCAAAAATCACAATTCTAATATTGCTTTTACAACCAATAATAATATCAAGAAGAACCTTAACAATAGTAACCTAAACAAAAGCGACATATTTAAGAAAAATGGAATTTATCAACTCACATGTGAATGTAACAGCATTTACATTGGCCAAACTGGGAAAAACTTTAGAACACGCCACAAAGAACACATTTCGGATTTCAAATTTAATAGAACCAAATCGAAGTTTGCCGAACATCTAAAATATTCCAACCACCAACCTAAACCCATTGAACAGTGTCTTAAACCCCAATATTTCGCTCACAAAGGACCCAAGTTAAACATAGCTGAAAACTTTTTCATTCATGAAGCTACTCTTCAGAAAAAGCTCATCCTTAATGAACAACTTCAATCGTCCAATCAAATTTTAGTTAATACTTTAAAACGTCTACCTAAACACACTAGAATTATCTAACCCTTTTTCCTGCTCTACCCTCCATCGTAGCTTAATGGCCCGTCCGAGCCGGAGCCGAGAAGACTTAGACCATTTTTCTTCCTTAATCCTATCCAATTTTTTTCCATTCTCCATTCATCACATACACACAATTTTCCCTCTTCTTTATAATTCTTATACTCACTCATCTATTTACATTCCCCATTAGGTTGGCTGCATTGCTCTCTCCACTTTATATTATATCTGCAACACTTCACATATTTCAGTCCACAACCCGTGTTCTCATCGTGTCTCAACACCTATTCGGAGTAAGTCTGCTTGTTTTCACTTTAAGTCATTAAGCATAGTAACTTTTCTTTTCACAATATAACATTATATATTTCCATTACTTTATAGCAAGCTTCTTAATTTTAATTTCAGCTCCATGATTATGGTGCGTCTACTGTAGCACCGAAACATGTCGGGATAATAGAGCACCTGTAAACATCATTACAGAAACACCAAAAAAAGGAGTAAGGGAAGTTTAATCCTTATGACAGGACTTAGATAATTGGTTATACGACCTCCCCTGTTTTTCATGTAATCTTATAAACCATTAAGTTGTGTTACATTTTTCTCATTTAACTCTTACACTATTGTTTATTTTGTAACCAGGCTAAAAAACATCATTTGACTATCTCTCAACTTAAAATCTTTTCAATTATGTTCACAATTCATGTTATTATTTTTTCAAGTTTTAATTCATTTTAATTCATTTTACATTGTTTACATTAAACGTTTAGCTATTACTTTTATTTAAGTTCTACTTTATTCAATTTAATTTAATTTTTTAGATTTACAATTGGTTAAATTTTCATTCTTATTGCTGTAATTTACTTTAAAAAGTGAGTTAATCCATATCTATTCTACTTGTAATCTTACTCAATTTTAAGATTGTTTCTGGTTACTAACGCTTGTTATTTTAATTACTACTGTGTACATTATTTTTATTATTCTCCTGACTTGCGGCTTACTGTTAAATATTTATCCATTTATATAACAAACAACACTCCAGTGTTTAACCTTTTTACTCATATCATTGTATGTTTTATCTAATGCTTTGACTTTAATTAAAAATAATGCTATGCCGCATTAACAATCACTTCTTATATTCAACTTTTTTGCATTCTATTTATCCATATTATCAAGCATTATCTAAGTCTGTATTATTTTATCATTAAAAAAATAGATGATATCACCATGTGTAGAAAATTAAAATAAATGTTTGGACTGTGTTGCTCCAGTCAAAACATTTATATATTAATTAGTAAAAAATTTACCATACTAAAATCATTTGACTTCAGTAAAACTATAACTAATTAATAAACATTAAAATACTGAGTACTAATCTGGTAGTACAAGACATCTCATCACCAACACGTGGATCATCAGATTAGTTCCTAGTTTAATGGAACTTAAATATATTTATTTGATTACAATTTATGGATAAATAAATTTCCTATATTCCTATGGGAGTAAATTTGTATTAATCTATGCATGTAATAAATTAAAACTAATAATAATCACAACTAAAAATTACCCAATCCTGAATGTTTTCTTTTTGTTTGTATGCCATCAAAGTTTTGACAATTAAAAATCGTGATATTAAGATTGATCCTTGATTATGTCTTTACCAGTAAGAATCAAGTTTGACACTATTACAAGTTTTTTAAGTCAAAGTCGGTACCTTTCTACCGACTCCAACTTTGACTACACCCAAAATTGCTTCTGACTTCACAGCCCTGGAGCCCACTAATAATGTAAACCAGGTTAGTCATTAATAGTTTGTGAGATTACTCTAAACTAAGACTTTAAATTAAATTTAGTTTTGACACTCGTCACAGGAGTATGACCTGAACCGAGAGTAGGATGTGCAGTTTTCATGAGCCCATTCCTTGCACTAAATACTCTGAATCCAGTCTTCTGAGTGTGGATTCACATATGGATCACCACAAATTAAACAGCTTTATTTCATATTTTCTTGATGCTTGTCTTCTGGTTGTGTGAACAAAGATTTTAACGCTGTATACATTTTTCTTAGCCTCTTTGGCCTCTTTTAACTCAAGTTTATCATGCTGCAGTTTTTTTTAACATGAGTAGACTTCAACACCTAAAATCTCTTGACATTTTCATTTTTTAAATATACATTTTTAATTGTCAATTTTAGGAATAGGTCTTATGTTGAAAGGACTAAGACTTTTTTTTTCTTTCTGGTATTAAGTACAGGTGTTCCTAAGACTGTTACTATTGATGTAGACTTAGCGGGGCTACTTGATTGAAAGGGTAAGCAAGCACCCAATGTTGTAGGGAAAGTTTTGTCGAAATTTACACCACAAGTGCTTGGGTGGATCGTTGGATGTTTTGGGCGATCTGTACAGTGGCTGGAGCAAAGTCTTCTTCACTAAAATTATGTGGGCTGTTAGGGAAAATGTCAGGTTTTTTTTCACACTACTGACAGCATTTTCAATTGAGGCACTTTTTAAATAGGCAGGTGCAAATATTATACTGATTAATGATTCAACCAGCATTACTTTTCTAAAAGACATTTTCATACTCAAAATGTTTATTTATAGGCCCATAAACAGACACATCAAGGGGTTGCATTTTGTTCATTGTATGAGGTGCAAATGAAATGAAAAACTACATGGTTTCATGTGGCATATTTCACTGCTGGATAATATTTATGAGCCTCCTTTGCAGGCCTCACAATTTTCACATAGAACTGAAGCCACACAAATATTGGTCCATTCACCCAACCATTACACTGCCCAACACACATTTGGTGCCCTACAAGTTAGACCTATTCTTTGGTGTATTTGACCCGCTGATTCCAAAAATGGCATCAGTTTTACCCTATCAGCTATTGTTTAGGAGATACGGCATTATCACCCTATATGCCGATTTTCATTTGTCGTTTGTAAACATCTAGGATCCTTAATTGTGTGATCTGCTATTTTGATATTATTTTGACATATTGCTGCTATTAATATTACATACTGTACTTTTAATACAACCACATATTATTAACCCAAAAACATTTATTTTTCAGTCAATTCATCATATCAGATATTTTGATGCTATTATTAAAAAAAACACATATTACTAAATCCACTTGTTCAACCAAAGATCATTATAAAACATTTTTTTTATCAGTCATTCAACACATACAAATTTTCTTTTGTAAGACTTTCTAGAGTGAGATCTACAGGAACAGTTCCTCTGAAGGTTCCAGCAGTAATCTGCCATGCTGTGGGTATCCCACCTTCCTTGGTATCTGTCTTCCATAGTTTTTATGTCCTGATGAAATCTTTCTCCTTGCTCTTCACTTAAATCACCAAGGTTTTTTGGAAAACAATCTTAAGTGGCTGTGCAGGTAATGGACCTTGATACTCATATTACAGCCAAGCTTATTAAAATTGAAGAACATATCTTCTAATAATTTGGAGTAGTTGCCCTTCTTATAATTGTCAAGAAAGTTATTGACAACTAGAACAAATTAATACCATGCACAAGCCTCAATATTGTTCATTGAATCTATGAAATGTGAATCCCTTATTAAGCTGTCTTATCTGGGGACTATCAAAAATCCCTGCTTTCAGTTTGTTCATGCTCCGTCCAGGGAATTTACTTGATAACTAGTGAAAGCACAAAACATCTTTATTCTAAACCTTTAAAAATTGCTTTGTCAGTCCAAGCTCTATATGTAATGGTGGTAGGATTATTTGGGCTCTGTCAACCAGAGTTTCATTGATGACATTTTGTTCTCCAACTGCCATCTCTTTTCTCAAAGACCACTCTTTTCTTATCCAGTGGTCATGTTTGGCTCTGCTGTCCCAAATACATAAAAAGCAAGAATATTTTGTGAACCCACTTTGTTGACCAAGGAGAAAATTCACCATCTTTAGGTCTCTACAAATCACCCATTGATGGTCTTGATATTTTTTGATATTTTATCTTTTCCAAGACTAATGAGATTGTCTCGTACTTCTCTTTCATACTGGTAGACCGACCAATAGGAATTTAGCCATATCTGTTGCCATTGTGTAAAAGAACACATTTTAAACTCCACTTGGAGATATAATTGAAAAGGCATATTCTGGCAAACCCATTTTCATAAGAAGGCCTCTGATATTGCAGAACACTAGGTTGCTTTCTGTAGAGAATAAGGGTATCAAAGCACATTCAATTCTCTTTTTTTATAGTACCTGACTTTACAATCATAAATTGTAATATTACATAAATATATATATATATATATAATTGGTGATTAATAATATGGAAATTATTGTAGACGTACTGCATAGAACACACATAAGCATAAAAGGTAGATATGCTGTATCGCTAAAACTATACCTGATAGGGTAAAACTAATGCCATTTTTAGATTCAGTGGGTCAAATATACTCAAGAATAGCTCTAACTTCCAAAGCACCAAATTTTTTTTTTTGTTGGGCTGTGTTATCTATCGGTTTAACATCCTTGAGTTCCAGGGGGTGCATCTAAAAGTTTTTCTTGCATACTTATTTTTAGCAAAATTAAAAAAGGGGGAATAAACGAACCTGCTGAATTGTAACTACAAACTACAGTTTTTTTTATCACTGTGTCTTACTACCTGTTTGGGTTATACTCTTATGTACTAATTATGCTAGTGGTCCTAGGGGTTGGGAAGGTTATATTTATAGGAAGTGTACCTGCATTTGTGTGGAGGGAAAGTGGACAACCGTTTTGGAAAAACCACCCTCAGTACACCCAAGCAAGATTCAAACCCCAATCTCCCAGTCACCGCCACTCTAGTTTACTGGGAGAGTAGCGCATTAAACCATGAGGTTATCAAAGCTACTACAGTTGTTAACTGTCCACGTTCAGCATTGGCTATCATCCCAACTTGGCTTTTTCCTTAGAGTACTTAAGGCTATACATCCAAAATTTTGTTTTTTCGTCATTCAAAAGAGTTTTATTCTATGAAATATTACACACCAAAACTTTATTTTTAACTATTTTTATTCAAGAGCTATGAGGGTAATAAGGTTCAATTTTTACGTTTTGCAAATCTAGTTTTAAGCCACACTTTTTGAAATAAAATTTTGAAAATTAAAATTTAGTATCTTTAATACTATACCTATTTGATAAAGCTGGGATTTTACCGTAGCTATAAGCATACCTTATATAAATATACTTAAAGTTCCCTTAAAATCAACACATTTCAACAATTGTTTATTAATACTAACTCATCTATAAATATTGAATATTAGTATTCATGTGATTTATAGATGTGTATACTAAAGATTAAAAAATATTCAGATTTAAATATGCAAAGTTTTACTGAATAACTTGATTTACGTATGACATAAAAATATGCACTGAAATTCCAAGTTGGCTCACGGGATCAAAACTTTGCAGGGAAGTGTAGCTTAGTCGACAAGAACGGGCGATAGCCCGCCTCCACAGCAGTTACTCCAGCTGTCTTATCACAGACACACAAGTAATCTGCAGTCCATGCGAGATTTCTGTTTGAACGATCATTCACAAGTGGTCTCTTAAAATAGTTAGAATCATATTGTAGTGATATTGATATTTATACCTCTGCCAGGGTTATTTCATTATTGAAACATGTTGTAGTAATTTTTAGATTTGTGATTTATTTGTGAACTGTAAAGAAACTATATATATACACCTATAAAAATATTATATATATATATATATACACCTATAAAAATATTATATATATAATTATTAAGATAATAAAAAATGGTTCCTTCCATCACAACCTGGAAAACGTCAAGCTTTGAAATCGAGAATGAGCATAATGTATTATATAGGCAGATAGGCTTTATGTTTATTTTATATGTTAGGGGTTTCCAGAATCAGTAACACAGAATATACAATCTAGTAAACAATAAATGGCTGTAAGCGATCGCCCAAGGCTTCGACACATTTCATATCAAGATTGATGAAATAAATACTTAACATTTAAAAACACTTTTTACAGCCATTTTAAAAGAATCTTTTCATGAAAAAAAAGAAATTTAGGCAGTTTATAGTCTTTTAATTTCTTAGATATTTGAACCAGTTTAGTCATTATTAATGCAGAAAAGGGCGTTATTTTATAGAGCTTAAATTGACAAAACTTATTACTTTGAATACATTAATATGCATATGGGGAAAATAATTTCACGATCTTCAATTTAGTGAAAACTGCAATTATTATCTTCAATTAAATTATCTATGTTTTTATATATATTTATATTTTTACTATAGGTAGAATATTTATACTGTCAGTCAGACTTAGATCTTGGTTCATATGGTATTATCTGTATGATAAATTTTATTGATTAATTACATTTTTATAACATCAAAATTTTGTGATTATCTACATTTTAAATCATATGGGCTTTTTTCTTCAAACTAGTTAGGCCTAGGCTATAGGTAAATATAATGTATGCATGAATGGTAATTATGAAAGCATTAAAATAAATATATAAATGCACTTTACCTTAAGTAGCAAACCCAAAAAGTCAAGTGGTTACAATTAAATTGATTATATTGTTCAAATATTTGATAACTTTATGAATATGGCAAGTTTCCACGGTTAGATAGAATTATTGAATTCTAAGACATATACAACATCCAGAAGAAGGCCGAGATTTGATCAAATAATAAATATTACGCCCCTATCAGAAATCGAAACCGAAACCCTTTGCACTGTAGACCATACCGCTAGCGACTGAGCTAACGTGTTGGCCTATGGTACTACGATTATATCACATTTATGCTTGATAAGAAATATATATTTTTATCGCCTTAAAAATGGTGTGAATGCAAGTATCAATGTTTAAGCTGGCAATTTTTCCACCATTTTATAGGGCTTAAATTTTGGTAACTACTCTATTAACATATTTAGAATTTCTCTGTTAATCCCACTTATAAGGGTATAATCAGGTCAAGTTAAAAGTTGTAGTTCCTATAGAAGTAGTCTATGATGTGTCAATTAGTGAGATATCCTGTTGGGTACCTAAACAATACAGGAAGGTATAGTGTTCGTTATTTATGTGTTTCGAACTCACTTAGAGAATAATTTTAGGCCCAAGTATGATATTATAGTAGTATTTGATGTTTACATTTGCAAGTGTGTGAGCACTTTGAATTTACTTCAAATGAAAAACCACTATTTACTATTGTAACAATAGTCTTTCTACCAATTTTTTTAATTATTTTTTTGCAAATAAATAATGTAATGAAATAATTATTTCATTCACAAAGGAATGTATTTTATTACATATGACTCATAAAAAATATCGTGTGTGTGTGAGAGAGAAAAAAAAAAAGAGAACGATTTTTATTTGAATTAATTTAATCAAAATAACTGAACCATTCTTATAAAAATAAGATGTAACTTATAAACTTAAATATAATCGCTCTCCTGTTTTTAGGCACTTTGAATTATTTAGTGATTAGGTTTTGAGGTTTGAGTTATTCTAGGGTGCAAGGAGAAGGAAACAAATTTTTATAGTAAATGCACCCTTTTTACGTGGAGAATGGAGGGGAAAACTATAGCAAGAGAACACATGTGGAAAGCCACCTAAAAATGTGTAAAAATTATATATATTTTTTTATTTGTCTAGGTAAATTATTAATAAACTCACCTCTTTTTTGTAAACTCGAGTTTATTGCTGCAAGTTTCTAGTAATTTTTTGAATACATATTTTTGGCCTGATTCACCAAACGATTCAAGTCCTTATCGAAGCTTAGCTTTATATAATATATGCTCACTTTGAAATAATATATTATTATGTGTCACATGATTTGCACAAATGAACAACGTAATCATCAGTTTTGTTAAATTTTCTTTCTCTCTCTCGTGTGTGTGTGTATATATAATTACAACTTATATATATAATTACAACTTTTATATATATATATATATATATATATATAATTGCAACTTTTATATATATAACATATTTATCCTTTATAATACGCTTTATTTCTATTAAAAAGTCATTATTTGCTTGTTTTTTATTAGAATAAATAATATGCATTTTGAAATGATAATTTATGCCCTAATATTTTTTCTATTACAGAGAAGACATGTGTGATACGGAGTACATGTCGGGTGTGGTAGAACTCCCTCCTTACTCAATTGATAACATTATTAGACATAAGTGTTCTGATGTTGAATGTACCGATTCAGAATTCTAAAGCTCTGAAGAAGATGATAGTTGTGATATTAATTCAATAGAAAATGAAGAATTTTGAGTTGTATAGGAAAGTGACAATGACATACCTAGATTATTAATAAAAACGACCTCCGTCAAGAATAATATAACAGGAAACATGGATAGATATTTAATATTTTCTTAACCAAATGCAAATAATCCCACAATTTGTACCATGGGTAGGTACCAACTGTGAAAAAAATACGTCCGCGAAGTTCCCCCTCCCCCCCCCCTCTCACCCAATTTAAACATTCAAGTTTTTTAATGGTTTTTCGCTTGTTTCAGATTGTTTCACAAAAATTTTTGTTTGTTCTGTTTTGATAGACCCACAAATGATATGTCTACATTGGTGGGGCCAACTTAACGGTAACACCCCCCGCGCCCCCACCCCCTCCCCCCACACACACTTTGAAACAATTACATTTTTATGGTTTCCAATCGTTTGTTTCCGGATTATACCACAATAAGGCTCGTTTGTTCCGCATTTGTTCTTGCACAAATGGGACATGAACTTGTGACACTTTGTTTACTCGTGAGGGGCTAACATCACAGTAGCCCCTCCACTTTGAAAAATTCATGTATTTACTATTGCATTCACTTGTTTCGTATTGTCCAAAAAAAATTCGTTTGTTTTGTTTTGATAATCTCACAAATGGTATGTTTACATTGGTAGTGCCAACTTTACGATATCTTCCTCTCACTTTTGAGAATTGAAATTTTTATGGTTGTGAGCATTTGTTTTGGATTGTTAAAAAATATATTTTTTTTAACGTTTTGATACGTCCCCAAAATTAACTATACTTTAACATTTGACATCCATGAATTCACCCCTCTCCCCTTTTAAAAACAATTTTTTTATGATTGCAATACTGTTTCCTTCGTTAGTTCCGAATTGTTCCGCGAAAAAAATAATCAGTTTTTCCGTTTTAATACGCTCACAAATGATATGTTTACTTTGGATCTCCATGAAGCTGCCTCACCATCTCTTCCCCCTAAAAACATTTAAAAAATAAATTTTATGATTGCAATAATTTGTTCTTCGTTTGTTCCGGATTGTTCCGGAAAAAATAGTTTGATATGTCTTTATACGCCCATAAATTGTATGTTTACATTGCATGTCCATGAAGTTAACCCCTTTCCCCCATCTTTTAAAAATCCATATTTTTATGATTGCAATAATTTGTTCGTTTGTTCCGGAAGGTTCCAAAAAAAATGCACATTTCTTTTTGACAGGACAACACAAGATTTAGTTACACTAGGAGCGTGGATTGACGCCTTTATGGCAACTATATTCTCCACATTAACACATACAACTTTTAAAAATCGTAATTTATCTTTGCAAACAATAATACGTTCTTGGCTAGTTTTAGATTTCTTTTTGCGGAGAAGTCCATTTATTCCTTTTGTAAAGCCTCGCTATTTTTTTTTAGTAGTAGCTCTCTCACATTCTTTCAAAACTTGAACATTTTTGTTTAAAGTTTGTTGTTATTTTTTTTAAGTTCCTTAACATGTTTTCTTTATTTTGTTCTGAATTTCTTTAAAAAAAATGTGTTTATTTCATGTTGATAGTTTTAAAATTAATATATTTTTATTACTATGCTAAGCTCCGTTTCCTCACCTCAACTATATAAAATATTACAAAAATTTCTATTTTTGATTTTATAACTTTATTAGTTTGTTCCAGATTATTGTGCATTATATTTTAATTTGTTAGTTCTTAGATCTCCTACAAACGCTAAATAAACTGGTGTCACTAGTAATAATGGCCTTTTGTATGTGAGACCAGTATAGTCACACAGGGCGTCAAGTAAACCATGTTCCACGCTCTGTGTCAAAGTATGAAAAATATTGTCTTTGATTCACTCACTATGCACAAAAAATCAATAAAATGGCGGAGAAAGTCAGAAATACAAAAACTTGGTCTACAACTTATTGCATGACATAAAACTCATAATAAAGAAAAGTATTTTTTTAGGCCTCGCTTCCTCCTAAGCTCCAAAATATTGGTTTCGTGTAATTGGGCTGTTGTGAAATTACCGAAAGATACCCGAGATCTTACCTCCTCCTGCCCCCACCCCCTCAAGAGAGCTCATAACTAGGTTATCCTAAAGTATTGACATCGCACCCTCCTTTTGTTTGCTACTATTACTGTTATGATGTAGTAAATAGTACCTTTGACCGCAAAGAGACATGAATGGAAGGAAATGTCAATTATTCCAACTCTGACACTTACGAAGAAGACTAAGAAACTCCTCGACAGTAAACATTATTTTTTCAAATCAAAGTTTACTAACAGGACCTAGAATAAATTTCCAAAAAAGTGATTAGAATACATTGAAATTCTATAAAAGTACTAAAAATTTGCCAAAAAACCAAACTAATAATTTAAACAAAAAATCGAAATGAATGCACATGACTAAATCAAACACGTGCCTTTACAAATGGAAAATAAAAATAGTTATGCAATAAAGTATTTTAACAGCTAAACTTTTGCATTCTGGTAAGTATAATATTGATTAACAAAAATTTACTTTAAAAAAATTCCCATCCTATCGTTTAATTTCAGCGTCTAATCGGTTATGCATATTTTACAAACATGACAAACAAATAGGATACGGTACATAGTTAATTTTCAACATTATCTTATCATTCCTACAACTATTTGACTAAAAAGAATAGGTTTGAATATCTATGCATTATAAAATATCGATATCATTTAAAAATATACTAATTTAACATAAGTGCATCAATCTTATTCAAACCAGAATGGGCTACCATGAAGTTAGCCCCTCTTCTCTCAATGTAAACATACTATTTGTGGATTTTTCAAAACGGAACAAACCAAAATCTGTGTCTAACAATCCGGAACAAGCGAGGAACAAACGATTGTAATCAAAACACCATGGATTTTTAAAAGTGTGTGTTTGTGTGTGTGTGAGGGGGGGGGGGGAAGATGTTACCATGAAGTTTGCCCCTCATGAGTAAAGAAAGTGTCGAATTTACGTCCTATTTGTGCAAGAACAAATACACAGCAAACAAAACTTTTTGCGGAACAATTCGTAACAAACTCTATCGAAACCATGAAAATGTAAATTTTCCTAAGTGTATGAGGGGAGGGGGGGGTCTACCGTAAAGTTTCCCCCAATATAATAAGCTTATCATTTTTGGGTTTATCAAAACGGAACAAACGAATCTCTTCGCGGAACAATCCAGAACAAAGATGTAATCATAAAAACTTGAACTTTTCATAATGATAGACCAACTACAGACGTAAATGACGGATATCCAGCCATAAATGTAATCGAAGAGAACTCTACTGAATGTATTGCTCTTTTTGCAAGCTATCAACACTTCCCGGCTCTTGCTACTCTGATGCTTCAACACTGACCATCCAACGAAATTATCAAACCATAAGTTCAAACAGTTGACCCACAAAGTATCAGCTTACGTCTGTGCCTTTGTGCCGACACAACAAGGCTGCTTGACGTACACTACCATACTAAAGCTGAAGTCATGTATCCTTGCGAAGCGCTAGAGTTGCCAGTGGTAGTAATGCCCTTAAAATCTTTGGTGGCCTATTGGTGGTTGTTTGGATAACTGTTTAATCCATGTTATAAATATAACTAGGTCTACTTGTTCCCAATGAATTGAAAATAAATGCTTCACTTGAGTTTTATTAAACCCTCTTGCACAGTCAATGGAAGTAGACTCTGGAGACTGTAACACAACCTCCGGATAGTGATTCTTTTATTTTGACAACCAATACTCTCCAGTCCTTCCATCTTGAATGGGTGTTTTATTTTGTTAGCTTTTGCTTACTAAAAGCTAATTTTAAAACATCTGCTCTAGTTAATCCACAAAAAATATTGTCCATAAATTAAACAGAACTCATTCTTCTTTTGAAGTTTACAAAGACTCTTTGGAATCTACCTAGTATTTTTCTCTTGATATCTTCTTCAAGTGGCGATATATGGTTGAAAACAGAATCTCATACTTTTTTGATACAGATGATATAAGCTTTGTTTTTTTCGTGTCCTCTAACCAATTTCTCTTTGATTCTTCGGCCCAACTAACCTATTTTTTTTTTTTTGTAGTTCTAAAACATCTACAAAATATAAATGGAATATAAAAGGCTAATACTCAATTTTACCAATGGTAAATTTTTCTACCATACAGGAAATCAAACTTGGGAGCCTTTGTTCAGTAGGTAAGCACACTATTGACTGAGCTAAAGTGCCAGACATAAGACAAATTATTTTGTTGTGCCTCACTGTTTGGCCCTTGCGTCTTTTCTCCACACTTGCACAGCCCTCATGCCAACCACCTCCTATACTGGCTGGGTCGCTCCACCGATCATGTTCTCGTTGCAGTCAGTGACGAGTTCTTTCTACCCAGCGCCAATGGGAACTCTTCTCTCTTTCTATTGGCCTGCTTGGTGGACACTTTCTCCTATTCTCATGTGTTAATGGGAAACTCCCTTCTCTCCCATTGCACATGGTCAGGCAGCAGTGGAGGGCATATAACACGGTTCCTTGCTCAGATTTCAGTGGCTACCCAACTCGTTAGTGCCACTTGTTTGAAGGAGCAAAAGTAAATTGTCAAAAATCAGAAAGAGCAATATTGTCTAATATTCTCTCGCTCCTTTACCTCCCACCACGACTCATGTTGCTGGGACTTCCACATGTCCCACCACAATTAACATTGTTGGCACATTCTTCATGTCCCACTTTGACTCATGTTGCTAGGACCTTCCCGTCGACCTTTTTCCTACCCCTACCCACACGACCCGCGAAACCGGAGTCTGAACACAACATCGCCCAGAGACAACACTTCATTGAGACATCAACCAGCTACCCCCGGAGTTGACAGACCATAACAATGTCTAAACATCCTCGTATTCTCCCCTTTTCGAGTCTTGCTGTGGTATGATTTAGCCATCAGCAACAAAGATTATTTTAATAAGAAATAAATCGTGGCAAGAGATTGCAGAGTAATTAAAATGTAATCGCAAGCAAAACCCATTTTTTGTGAATGCATATAATTTGTTAAGTATAGAAATAATTTGTTACACTATTACAATTCTTTGCTTTTGTGGTGAATTTGATGATCCAATATTTCTAGCAATTTTTTTTCAATTCCTTGCATGTGACATAAAAATCCTCTTGATCAGAATTGTTCATTTTGAATGATGGCAGCTACCCATCTAATCTGGTGCAGTGTGCGGTAAAAAGGCTGAGCAGTGTGCACCCGACATGAGCCAAGTGGAACCAATTCATGACAACCATTATGCTCCTTAAAATTCACCCAAATTGCTGTTAACTGAAATTAAAAAAAAAGTGCATCACCCTTGCAGCAATAGCTTCCCTAAGTACATCTGCACTCACTTCTACACCTGCCTTTGACCAAGATGCTCTTACTTCTTTTCTGGGTAGGTGCAATTCTTGTTGACTTAAGGTGCGGCCGAAGGGAGCGTAAGTATAGTCACAGTTTTTATAGAATTGACAATTCTGGGCCAAAATAAATCAAATATTGCTCCATTAGCAATGTAGAGTTTAGTTTTATGCACATCAACAGATCTTGAATATCTGTCAAGGGTGTCCTGGAATTTTGTAAAAACATTTTAGATAAAGAGAGAAAGTTTTGACAAAATTCCAGGACACCTTTGACAAATATTCAAGCTCTGTTGATATTTGCATGTGCATAAAACTATATTCTATGTTGCTACTGGAGAAATATTTGATTTATTTAGGCCAAAAAGAATTAATGTTATAAAAACTAAACTTACTCACGCTCCCTTCTGCCGCACTTTAAAGTGTAGCTCTAATACAATGTTGAGTACAACAAATACATGCATATTTGCAATTGAAAACATGGAAACTTTATTATTTAGAATGTTTTCTAAAATGTTTATATGAAAACTTGATCAAAACTACCACATTAATATTTTATGTTCTCAAATAATGCAGAATTCTTAATACATAATAAGTTACAAAATTAACTTGTGATACAGTATCTACCTATAATTAGAACTGTTAACTAAACTTAATCACATGTGAAATCACTTAGGACAGTTTTTTGCGCGTTTTACCAAATTTTTGTTTTATCACCATAATTTTGACCCCTTACGAAGCGAGTAGACCCATTATTAGTTGTTTATCTTCTGATCATTCAAAGTTTTCTAGTATATAAGGGGAAAAAACCCTAATATTTTAAAGACCAATATCTCCAAAGCTGTAGTTGCAAAAGATATAAAATTTTGTAGATGGGTACATCAACTCATAATTTCAAAGCCCGTAAGTTTCATTTTACCCGCCTCGGTGGCATAGTTAGCTAACACGCTAGTTTTGTGTTGAGATAGACTGCTGAGGTTGGGGAGATGAAGGTTCGAATCTAGTTTGGGTGAACTGGGGGTGGTTTTTCCTAAATGGTTTTCCAATCTTCCTCCACCCAAATGCGGGTTTACTTCCTTTTATATTCAATCTTCCCAATTCCTAACCCATTACTGTAATTAGTACTTAAGCATATAGCGCAAACAAGTAGTAAGGCGTGGTGCAAACTATTATTTGTTTCATTTTATTTTACAAACTATTTTGCAATTTACTCTTTATATAGTAAAAATCGTTATTGAAAAAACCACACTCTAATAGGCTTTAAATACATTTTGTTTAAATAGAATGGCTATTATTTTGTAAATTTTATTTAAAAAATCTTATCTTCAGCTTTCATAAAAATAAATTTTAAACTCATTGACACAAACCATGACCTGTTAGAATAATTTTTTTAAACTGTGTTTTCTTCTTCAGAGGGAGTTATTAACTCAAAGAAAAGTTTCAATTTTTTTCCCTTGAAAATTGTAGTTTCCTCTTGTAAGAGTAGTGAAGTTAAGTGGTGTAGGTGTGTCCAAGATAAATTACCATTTGTAGGCTAACCGACCTTTAGTCAAACTGAAAGTTGGATGATTGAACATAACCTTAACATTTCTAATGGAGATTTTGAACTTTCTGATGACCACACGTTTTCACAAATACATGCAATCTTGTCCTTGTCATTAATTTTCTATACCCTCAACATACTGAAATTATGACTTTGGAATTCAAAATGCATGTCATTAAATTATGCTTAAATGCTTGTTATTGAAATATGCTTAAGTTCTCCAGATTTGCAAATTGGAGCCATCTATGTGAACAAAGCACTGATATTCTAATGTACTAGGTACACATTTGACTTAATAAAACCTTTTTTTGTAAGATGTTTCTTTTCGTTTTCAATGCCATACAGGTTAACCATATCAGTTTATTTCTTTTTATGTTTCTTACATCCAATTCAATCATGTATTTTGGCATTAGAAATGTTCAATTAACGCTGAACTTTGAAAGAATCGGTCATTTTTTTCGAGTTATCTTCAGTTTTGTGTTACTGTTCTCTTTACTTTTAAGTGTTTTTACCACACGGTTTTATTATTATAAATAATGATATTACTAGAGTACAACCTGGTCGATTAAGAAATACTATAATAATTTCAGGACTATTGAAAAGTATATCTCTTTACCCACCTCGGTGGCGTAGTTATGTAACACGCTAGTCGTGTTGAGCTCGACTGCCGAGGACAGGAGATTGAGACTCGAATCTCGGTCGGGTGAACTGGGGATGGTTTTTCCTAAATGGCTTTCCACTCTCTCTCCTAACAAAAATGTGGGTTCACTTCCTATAAATTCAACCTTCCTAATTCCAAATCCAATTGCATAGTTAGTACTTGAGTGTATACCTCGAACGGGTAGTAAGACGTGATAAATAAAAATCCTATATATTATTTCTGCTGTCAACATCTCTTTTTATTAACTAATACAGCGATGAATAAGGTATCAGTGGATAGGATTTTTTACCAACTTCTGACATTGCATACTCAATTTAGGGCCTACGTTAAATCAGCCTGTCAAAGAAAGGCTTAAAAACTGGTAAATAAATAACACTTCTCTTTCACCAATGGTTTGATGCTTCGCTAAGAAATTAAGTGTTTTGTGGCAGGTGTAATAAATATCTTGGTTTTCCTACCATAAATGATGCCAATCACTGTTCACTTAATTTTATGTTACGTCTCTTTAACTTTTCTTTAGAAGTATTCTTGCAATATGAAAAATGATCACACATACTGATTAAATATAATTACTTATCTACTTATATTTTGTATATTTACATCACACTGAACTCTTTATTTTGTGTAGGGAAATTACAGAATCTTCAAACTATACCATTGGTTAAACATATTAAACAAGTACCCACAGCAATGCATTTTTTTTAACCTCAAGTCATAGTTTAAGAAATTGTAGCTGAAAAGTGCCATTCTAACATGGTATGATTTTTTTCCCGATGAGATTTGTTGGTACTTTTCTGCTTGTCCTTTATATTAAATTCAAGGACTTTTGTTGTTTATAAAGTACAAGAGGAGACAAATAAAAAGTAAAAGAAAAGTATATGTGTGTGTGCAAAAGAGGGTTGTGGAGATGGGTTGCATATAACATATATTGTTTAATGTATGTCAGTGTTTTTCCTTCTCATGTTTTCACCAATTGCCGAACCCATTAAATGGAGGGCAGTTTGAAACATAAAATGAAACCATTGTTTTAGATAAGCAGTTAGTGTGATGTATCCACGTACCCTCCATTTACCCTGAAAGGTTGTAAGTTATATATGCTTGGTTCCATATTCTGTAGCTTATAAGATAGGGCTATAGTGCTATTACTCAAGGTAGGACTTCTACCTACCTTCCATGGTAAACATAGTGTA
Organism: Timema douglasi; assembly: GCA_901482245.1. Taxonomy (NCBI): domain Eukaryota; kingdom Metazoa; phylum Arthropoda; class Insecta; order Phasmatodea; family Timematidae; genus Timema; species Timema douglasi. Next base: position 91,617 of record CABEEJ010002742.1, read on the forward strand.
CAAAATTTGAAATGAACAACACTTATCCCTTAATGGATATATTTAACAATTAAATATTCTTGTTTATAAAAAATTTAATGCATAAAATGAATTAAGAGATTAAATCAATTTTTTACTCATTGTTCACAAGCTAACTATTCAGTATTTCTTACTTAGACATTGTCAGTTTGTGGCTTCAATCTCTAAATACTTTTTTCAGAATCCTTGCAAGCACTGATTTTGGTGTGCCTCGACAGACTAAAATGAATCTAGACCCAAAATGGTGGCAGATAAAAATAAATGGTAAAATATATTTGTAGTACATTCTTTTTCATAATTTCAATCATAGTTTGAAACAAAATTTTCAAAAATTGTTTTTCAGGAAACAACCCTTAAAAAGACTTTTCCATAAAAAACAACAACCAAGGAATAAAGTTTAAATCATAATGTAAAATAGCCATATTAATAAAAACTTCTCATTTAAAAAAATTGGTTATGGGTTAGTTAGTTATGCTTAAGTGAATATTTCTCCAAAAAACAAGTTTTATTTATTATACAAATTACTTCCTAGATGTTGATTTTGGACTAAATTTCTTAAAGCAATTTTTGTAAAATGTAAATGTTCAACAATTGCTAATTTGTAAATGTCTCTTAATTTTAAGAATTAATTATTTTCCTTGAAGTATATTTAAGTTTGGACAAAATCTATAAAATAGGTTTGGTTAGGATTCCTGGGAGAAAAAGACAATTATTGAAAAACCCACTTTTTTAAGCTAATAGCACGTATATTCTCAATGTTGAAAACTTTTCCACTTGAGATACCTTCTCTATAATTATGATAAATAGAATAGTACAAAAATGTCTAATCATGTGTGGTGCCAACTATGGTAAGAATACAAAAACATTTGATTAACTATTATTTAAATTAGGTTGCTTTAATATGTAAATAACCCCCTAAGTGGCTACTAAATACATCATAGTTAACTATCCAGCAAAATGAAGTGAAGTATCTTGGGTATAATAATTCTTGAACACAACAGGGTCAACTTCTGTGTGCAGAATAAGGTTCACATACTTTGATCCATATTCTTCACATAGCACCACAAATAAATGGGACTTTAGTGGTCGACTTATGACTATTTCACCATTTTCACACTATGGTCAAGTATTGTTTTCAAATCACTTCCTATTATTATTATTGTTATTATTAGTATTATAAAAATTTCTCAGATTGTTTGAGCTTAGCACTATTTTCTTAGTAAATTCTTTTGTTCTAAAAACCAATTGAACATAATTTTAAAATCCCACAATAGCTTTCACTAGTCACCATGTACCCACCCCTTTTGTTATCACTATGTACATTTCCCTGACACAACATAGTACCAATCAATATATCACTACACGGTCACGTCACCTCGCTAACCGAGAAAATTCCACTAATCAAGCTTTGATACTCAGTTACTACACCCCGTTATTTTGTTTACAAATTAAGACTAATCCACTTGTAAAGAAAACACAGTGAGGTTAAGTTCAACATAATTATATTAGTGAGTAAATTGATTAACTTTGTTGACCCACAAAATTTTAAGGCAAATTAAACAGAAAACACTTACACTCCAATACACTGGCCCACTGGACACTCAAGAAATGTTTTCCGTCTGACACTGTTCTACCTCGTGTGGTGCACGGGTCAGCCCTCTCCTATTCAACAATCTGTTAATCACTGACCCATTCTTCTACACTCCTCCACCTCTGCCCTCAGTGGGCGCGAAGTGCCATCTATTGGCACACATTTCAAATACTCCTCAAGGTGTGACGTAGATGGTACAACCACTTTAAAAAATCCGCAGCACACTTGGGTTCTGTCTATGATACCCTGTTTGGGAACCACTTCTCTATACATTTCAAGTTTAAATCAACATTTTAGTTTTAAATTTAAAATACATTAATTGATAAATTAATTAAAATATTTATGTGCATTGATGAACTCAAACTTGTATATTTTGTGTCATTAGTTTGCGCATGGTATTAACAAATAAAGTTTATCAGTTATATACACATAGATACAGGATATATCAAAGTGTCTCTTCATTTATCATTTTGTCATACTAATTTTTAAGTTACAAGAGAAATAAGGGTAGTAACTGTTAACATTTTTTTGGCCATAACCAAATACATTGTTATAATTAGTTGATTAAGTATTAATGGCCTTGGTCCATTTGTCAAGTTTCTCCTTTAAATATAGACCTATGTTGTGTTAATAAAAGCGCACTACCTCTAAAATAAAAATTCCAATTCAAACTTAAAAAAAGTGTTTTATTTATTGAAATTCAAGCAACTTTAGGGATTTACAGATTTTAAGGACCCATCCCTATATTAATACATTGTTTTATTTTATGACATTTAAAAATATTTTTTGAAAGATCAAATTTAGTGACTAAGAAACTTTGAACTTCAAAGAATTCCAAGCTAATGTATTTTCATAGTAGCATTAGACCATGAGAAAAAAGGTCAAAATTCCATTTCAAATGGGTACATATTGCATTTTAATTGCAACTCGATGTATTCATTAATTTGTTTCAAGTGGCTTAGTTTTGAGTGATTATCTTTTATTAAAAATTGAGTCAAATTCCTTAAATCACCTTTTTTTACCCACTTGTCCCAACCCTTCTCTTACATTGTTGATAAGAGGCCTGATAAAAGACTTTGAATAATTAAATTCTTCACACATGAGTAGTAGGACGCAGTGGTAAAAAAGATATATACTAAACAATTGTTATTGTAATTAAATTAAAATCTAACAAATGTTCTTGGATAAAAACTTGTTTTAATTTAATGATTTGTATTTTGTAGTGCTTTGGAACCCTTACTATGTAATTTTGACAAACTTGTTTATTTCTGATACACTAATTTTCCCTATTTTAAAATACCTTGCCAGGATTAATTTATAATGCAAATGGAAACATTGAACCAATTTATTATATACATGTTAAAAACACAACCTTAATTTAAAACCATTTTGTAATGTTGTCTCACACTTTTGGGTGAAATAAATTTAAAAAAGTATTTTTTAACACTTGAGTGAACACACTGGGGTTTGATCTCATCAAAGCATTACATACTGATATGGTATTCCATAATAAAAAGTTTAGAGAAATAAGGGAAAATATTTTAGCAATAAGAATTTTTAGATAGGCCAACATTGTTTGATAGAAAATTATTCAAGTATATATTTTTACCTACACCTGTGAAACCAAACTAGCTGTTCAATAACAGTATCAATATATACTAGTTTTTTGTGGTATTAAATAAGGGGAAAAAGGGAAATTCTTTAAAATTTAAAATACCACTATTGATTAAATATCATATTTAATATATTATAGTATGCTATATGAATATAAACACACACAGGATTTTAAAATTTTGCTACTTTTCAATTTTCTATCTCATCCAACACATTAGTTTTCTAACTGTGTTCTGTGTCTGTGAAAACCTTAGTTATCTGGAGGTGATTCAGGCGTTCCACAAATGTTTAATCCAAATTTAATTACAAAAAAATTCTATTTAAAGTCATTTTAAAACTGTTCAAAACAACACTTGCTCAGACATAAAATGAATGAATGTATGTATGGCAAACACAATGAATTATTTGAAATTTACATTGCTGAACATCTAAAAATACTCCAAGGTACATCTGAAAATTGGTTTCCACCATAGAATTAAGATTTAAATTGACTGAGAATCATCCCATTCAACTTTCTCCAGCGGCCGGGGTTCAATCCTCGGTCCCGGCACAGATTTATCTGATTACCAAACCCTTCCTTCACCTCTGACAAGACATCTTGTGAATGTGGGGAATGCCAGGCCTCCACCGTGGTTCGGATTCCACNCCGGGGTTCAATCCTCGGTCCCGGCACAGATTTATCTGATTACCAAACCCTTCCTTCACCTCTGACAAGACATCTTGTGAATGTGGGGAATGCCAGGCCTCCACCGTGGTTCGGATTCCACTTTAAACTGTAGGTCCTCCATTTCATCTCACAATCACCCTACCATTGCACATTAGTGTAAGTGCGTATAACCCGAACGGGTAGTAATACGTGGTGCTAATAATAATAATAATAATAAACTTTCTCCAAATTTAACACTTAAACAAAATTTTTAACCTGCTTCAGTTGTCGAATGGTCTAAAGTATCTTTCTCGTGTTGGACTGGTCTGCTTAGGACGGAAATACCACACCTTATTCATTTACGCTAATGAATCAGTTTAATGGAAGAGTATTCATAAATTCCAAGGCAAGCTGCCAAAAAATTACCATTTGTAAGTCCATACCTGTGTGAATCAGGACATTTTCAAGACTGTACAACTGGAACAAAATACAGAAATAAACTGGATGTTAGGGCTGATTTATATAAGACTACAAAGTAACCCATAACCCTAGATTTTAATTTTTGTGTTAGTCGAAACTGCCTCATTGTTCTCATTGATTGACTTTATAACTAAAAAACTGTCATAAATTAAACTCATTTTATCAATCAAAAATTATATTATACCTCTTATGTGATTTATATGATGAGGCGTTGTGTAAGATTAAAAAAATATTCTACTTCTAAAGAATTCTAAAATCACATATCTAACCTATTAAACTTTCACTAAAATATAGCTGAATATAGTGTACACACACTATAAATAAAAGCAAATGTAATCAATTGTGACTTATTGTCATCTACTGGGAAAAGAAACAATATGACATTTAAATCGATTGGAGAGGACCGGGTTCAAAATTTAATAATTCTAAAAAAAAGAGGACATAACTAGTTTCACTACTAATGCAACTTTCATTTTTAGGTAATGCCTCCTAAGCGTGTTTGTATCTTGTAGGCTTTAAAGTGTGCGCGTGTATTTATATCAATTCCAAAGTTTTATGTCAAGTAAAGTATTCTAATAACTTCTAAGAGAAGAAACAAACTGTTTCAGAATTAGAAGAATAGCAACAATTGAAGATTAAAGTAATTTTACCCAAAGAAATTAATAATGCTATACTGGCAATAAAAACTTGAGGAAAGGAAGCTTGGTCAGAATTAATACAATATTCGAGTGTAAACCTATGTTGTGAAAAGTACTATTGGCCAAGATAACTCGGGAGAAACTTTAGGGTGGAGTCTTCATCAACAACTGTTTCCAACCGGTGACCAGGTCAGATTAGGGAAATTCCTCCATCTTCTTTTGTTCTTTTTCCATTCTTCCCCCTTAATTTGCTTCCAATCTTCTCTCACTCATACATCTGTTTTCTGCTCCTACTGATTTATTGGTCTCCCTTGCGGTTCTTTTCCATCTTAATTACAGAACTATACCATCTCACCCATGCTTCCACTACTATCTCATGTACTTCCACTACTATCTCATATACCTCCTGTACCTCAACTCATGCGCCTGGACATCTGTCTGACATCTAGCATGCTTCTCAAAAATTTTAAAATACATTCTATAATTTGCTCTGAAAGCTCATTTGCATTTCATTGTGTGATGATAAACCTTAGTTGCTTACCCAAATAATCTAGACTTGACAACTTGATTGGCTTACAAAAAAAGTACTGAATACTGGTACATAGTAATTATGTCAGAAGAACCATTGACTTGAATCTGTTAAATGGGAAGAAATGTGGGTAGATCTGATGGATGTTGCTCAAAGTACAAAGCCACATGCAGCATGCAATTTTATATTTGCAAATAGGTTAAGGACGAGTGTATAAGGAAATATAGAATGAATTGGGTGGTTTTAAAGAATATTGAGCAATTTTAATCCCATATGTAAGTGCAAATTAGCAACATGACCTTCAAACTTTTCAATCAAAATATTTGATTTGTGATAAAGATGATATTATTCTACTAAACAAAATCATATATCTTGATAATGAATGCGGTTTGCATAGCTATACCGTTATATTATAATATACTGCTATACCGGTACTCATATCCAAGGTGCAGGGGGTCAACTAGTGGGTTAATATTTGGCCCATTTATAATTTTCAAAAGTGTTGAAGTCAAAAGTCACATTAGTACTAACCATCTCTAATTTAAATTATAATTTTCAGGTTACTCAATATGTAAATACACCTAGAATACATCTGTATACATTTTTGTTAGACGTTCACCCTACATATTTTAGGTACAATTTAACATTAAAATTAATATTTCATTGATATGGAGCCACCATTTTTTAACTTTTCAATACTAAAAATGTTATTTTTGGAAAATTCATTTAATTTTCTTTATTATTTTAGAAAACATAGAGATTATAGGAAACTTTTTTTTTGTATAATATTTTAAGGTTTACCTAGGGTGGAGGCTATTCTTAGATTTGGTGAAGTTTGTGTTCTAAGTTAATGTTAAAAGTTGATGTGAAATGTACCATTATTTTGTAATAAGTAGCAGGAAGAACATTTTCTATGGATCAACATTGACATTTATCAAATTTTGCTCTTGTTTGTTTCAGCTTTTAGTCCAAAAAACTTCTGAAGAAGATCATGTACCGGGCATCAGCTGCAGAATTTTTACTGTAAGTTTACTAAACACCTTAAGCATTAGCCATATACAGCATCACCTCATCTCATCAGGAAATGGAAAATGCCTCTACAGAAAGAGTGTACGATTAGTACATTCGAGTGTTTCTTGAGCAACGGCAAATTAGTACTGGCTAATCGTTCCCCAAACTGGGCTATGAGTGATGTAGCCCAGGCACATCTTATTTATACTTTGCACATGGTGTCTAGTTTATTTAAAGTCATGTTTTCATTTTATATTATTTATTTTATATACACACTACATTTATTTGTACTACCTCCCCAAGAGCAGTGTTTTTCAACTGGTGTACCACAAAGGGTCAGCAGATATGCTGGGGGACTTTTGGGGACGTTCAAAAAGAAGTGAGAAAAAAATTGAGGAATATAGATATTTTTAAATCCATGATCAACATTCATTTTTAAAATAATACAATTTGCGCGTTGTTCAGAGTGCTATGAGTTGAAAGATTAAAAATCACTGCCTTAGAGGGTTGGTTGCTCCAGATCCATTTAGTGGCCATCTACTATTTTAGTAGTGTGGCAATGAGTAACCTCTGGCTGGCTAGCTAAGTTGAGCTTTAAGCTATCTGGACTTATTCTTGTGCCCACATGATATTATGCAAGTACAGAATGATGGTTCTCCAATGTGAAAACCAAATGTTCTGCTGCTACTAGTAGCATTTTACGTAACACCACTTAATCTACTGCTGGCTTTGTAAAGAGGGTAGATAGTCAACCAATGAGCAACAATATGAGTTGAAGAGAAAATTTGTTACCACTTACCAGCATTTTTTATTTAGTTCATATTTATTTAATGGCCAGATGCCATAATTTACCTTGGGGGCTGTGTAACATTGTCTAAGTAAACAATGATATTTATACAGGACTATGTCAAACTTGAATTTTGCTATACTTATAGAGTTAGAAATCACGAACTTAATTTATAAAGTCTTCCGAAAAGGTGTGTGGTTTAAACACAGGTCTATTTTATAGCGGTTAAAACTTTTTTACAAGTATGCTCTCACAGATTACATTACCAAAGATATTCTGCAGATAAAAAAATACCCTAACTCTTTGCCTTTAAGAAACCCGAATGTTCATGGCTTCTGGAATGTAAGCTTGCCATTTGACCTTATCCTGAACCACCTCTGGTAACTAGCCCGACACCCATCAGCGTATATCAAATCTTTTTTCACATTATCCTCCCATCAATGTCCTGGCCTACTAAGGGGTCTTATATCTTCAGGTCTTCCAACTAAAATCCTGTGTATCTGATTGTCATCAGTCATCACCATTCTCTCCACATGACCACCCCACTATAGTCTTCACACTATGATTATTTTTAATATGTTTGAGAATGCATACAAACCATGAAGTTCTTCATTATGTAACTTTTATACATTCTCCTGTTGTTCATCCCTCTTAGATCTAAATATCTTTCTTAGGACTTAACTTTCCAAGAACTCTCAATTTATTCTTTCAGAACATAGGGAGAGAGAACGCTTTACATCCGTGAAGAGCAATGAGTAGGATTCTAGTTTTGTATATCCTCAGTTTAATATTTAAGACGAGATGACGACAGCTTACAAACTGAATAATAGCAAACATTGCCTGCATTTTGATCTACTCTTGAATTTCATTTCTAGCAGTTTCCAAGTATTTAAATTTGTCAACATCTTCAAAATGCATGTTGCCGATCTCTGAATTAATTCCTTCAAGATACATGGTTTCAACATACAGTTAATAGGGGGAACTCCGAAAGACAAAAAAGCATAAGCCACTGACCTACATGAGCAAACAAAAGCGGGTGATGGCAGGCAGTGTGAAACAGCAAACCAACTGAATTGACATTAATAGTCCTACATGGGCGAATACACAAAGCATGCTGCAGAGACCAAATCAATAACCATGATGTCATCAAGGAAAAGGCAACTCGGTCAGTTTTTAATAAACTACACAAAGCTAAATGGAAATATCCTACGCAAATACCATATACTTGTAAAAAGAATCTTGCGTTGAAATTCACCTTTTATATAAAGGAAAAACACATTCAAAATCAAGGGGATAATAATTCCTGTTTTTCCACACACCTCCATTTTTTGGATGTATGGTCTACTTTAATGGTGAAGTTAAGATTACCACCTTTTCTTACACTTAACCAATATTTTACTGATGCAGTGAATTCTTACATTTTAATCACCAAACTAGATGTAATTTAACCCAACCAAAATGCACACAATAAACACTGCCTGTGGATGCTAGAACACAAGTCGTGAAGACAAACACTCCCTTTGTCAGGATGCCTAAAGCAACAGTTCTGAGTCTTGTTGCATGCAATTTGTGCAAAATTATCAAACTATTTGATCACATCAACCTTTTGAAATTTGACCACATCGCTTTACCTTTACTCAGGGCACTTCCATATAAACATTGCATTTGATATTTTCGCTTTGCATTGCTTCACCCGCTATGCTCGCTCTCATTCACTAATGTAGGAAATACCTTAAGACGTCACTGAGAGGTCATGGAAACACCAATTTGCATTAGTAAAATAAAATTTTTGATGTTTTAAAATCAATAACACATCATCATATAGCTTACAATTTTCTTTTGAACTCCCTTATAAACACATGATTACATAGGAGAAAGGAATACTAGGTCTTGTAGCCCATTAATTGTATCTTTATCAGAGAATTTTGATTAACCATTCATAAAATGTATTGAAAATGACACAATTTAAATGTTTTCAGCAATTTTTTTTAAAAAACCTTTAGATTCAAGATTGTGGATGAATTTAGGAGATTGTTGCTATCTTTTTTCTTTGTTTTGGCATTAACTATATTTTAAATTAACAAACCACCAAATAATTTATTTCTAAAAGCCTGCACAGCATGCTCTTATGTAACAAACCTGGGACTAAACTGTAGAAATAGTTACATTAGCTTAAATAGGATTTTCACACCCCATTTAAAATTCTTCATCAGTGGCGCAGGAACGTTTTTATTTGGGGGGAGGGGGGAATATAATCATGGGCTTTTATAGGGAATAACATTTTTTAGATTTAAAAAAGACCAATAAAATGTAATATTTAACAGTCCAAATGTGTTTTTTTCTCATTAATTATGGGCATGCCAAACATTAGAATGAATACACACAAAACTAATTAAGAAAAAATATATCTGATGCTGCTCAACTCAAAATGGTTAAAAACAACAAAATTAAAGTACGTTTCCAAACACCTTTGCCCTATATTCGCTACTAGATATAAAACCACTAACTAGTTTCGCAATGTCAAGTTTGTCGAGTCTCTCAGGGTATGCATTAAGCAGACACAGGTGATATAGTTTATGTTGCCTCATCGTAGAGCGAAGATAGTTTTTTATGCGTCCAAGCATTGAAAAACTTCATTCTGCAGTAGCTGATGTAGCTGGTATCACTATCAGAGTTTTCAAAATCTCTTCAGTGTGAGGAAATAAACTTCGTGTTTCCTCGT
>CABEEJ010002743.1:4635-20420 GCA_901482245.1 Timema douglasi
TCCCATTTGCCACAATCATCACTGGACCGACAACTTTACTTCCCCTCCAAAGGGAGTTTTGCTATGGATTTTTATCGCTCAAGAAAAAATGCGCCAACCCCGGATGGGTTTGAACCCAAAAATATCAGATCCTGAGATGAGCACTTTACCCCAAGACCGCCAATGTTGAAGAGAATAAACTAAAACTGTGTGTTCCGCGGTCTTGTAGTGATTGAGGTGTGAGAGGGGTATAAAACGTGGGAGATGGGGTGAGACGAGTGACAGAAAGAGGTCCTTGAATAGCTTTAACTAAATCTTATCAGTAATGTTCAGCTGTAGAGAGTGTGCGACAATTTCTGCCCTGTCTTCTCTTTAAGCTGAGAATGATGTCCACATCTCGACACGACATGGCTTGCTTTTAACCAAAATGCACGAGAAAAGGCATATCATGTGTGAATTCAATTTTATACAAATTTATGAGATAACCATAAGTGTATTTAGCTAAATATGTATATGTTGAAAAAGTTTGATTTAGTTCACTAACAAAGGTACTATATTTGTATTCTTAATAAATGTAGTTCTCACCTCAAGCGACATATGTCCGTCTACTCGCCTTGTGGATCTTTGATGAGTTGTTTACCTTTGACTTGATAAATCTGCACATCTTTAAGTTATCAATAGCTCATGATAAAAAAAAACCAATCAACTGACTCTTATTAAAAACAAACCTTTTCATTTCTTAAGTAGTTCTTATCAAGCCATTATCTTGTTGTACACCCTGTTGCGGTGTGATTGTTCGCCTATTTCCACAGGATTATATAAATAGGCAGGGTCAATTTTGGGCGTCCTCGGTCAGTAACAGCGCATCAAACTAAAGCGGTATATCCTCTACACCAGGCATGTCAAACTTAAGGCCCTATTGGGGCCATCCTTATATTATGTAAGGCTTTTTTTACATGATTTTTTACCCCCACCCCTTCCTCCATGTAAGATATCATAAGATGTTCTGTCTCCCCGTCCTTCCCCCTTCTATCTAACCTAGTCTTTTATAATTTGATAAATTAGATCACTTTTAATATTCAATCATTTTTAGAAATAAGGACTGGTAATAAAGTGAGTAATTTTAATAATATTCCTATAAAACAATGAACATTATTGCTTAAAAAGGGGTTAGTCACTTGATGAAAATAAAACATTTCAGAATATTTAGATTTTGTTTCACCATAAACATCGATAAATAAAACTTTATGTAATTCCCCTCCCCAAAGCTCTTAATTCATTTAAAGACAGTCCCTAACCATGATTATGTGCAGACCCTATGAATCGGAAGTTCTTAGCCGGTGCTATCCATACCTCTTGGGGGGTATGGGAACCAAAAAACAGTCGAGACTCTTTGGTCCAGCACGTTTTTAATCTGCCGCCATTAGTTTGAGGAAGCGCTCACTAGGACGGCGCTATTAGCAGTACAAAGGCACTAAAGTTGTTCACATCTGCAGCAGAGTCTTTTGGGTCTACATTCTGGTTTTGTTTTGTATTCTGGCTGTATTTTAGCCCTTGATTATGTCTTCCAAGTGACCAAGAGTTGTGAAAGGTGGTGTATTATTTCGCGTTTTGAAGCTTTATTCTACTTTGTATGCAGTGGAGGATTTACACATAGGCTTAGTAAGCACGTGCCTACGGCGGCAGATTTGGCATAGCGAAATATATATATATATATATATATGTTTTTATTTTCTGCCAGGTAAAATAATTTTATAGCTTCAGTGTGTGCATGTGTCTGATTTTTGTGATGCGTCGTTTTCTTTCTGAATTTAAGTTAGTGGCGAAGATGACATAATTATATGGTGGAAGAAGTAGAAGTGATGACTCATTCATACCTACTCCCGCTACCTAATTTATCCCCTCCACACTGCCTCAAGGCCAGTAGTCTATGAGACAAGAGAGTGAACTAAAGGGTGGATAAATCCACTTCTTCATTAGCACTTAGACGCAATAGTGTTACTGTTGTGTTACAAGTGTGTCTGTGCATATGCTGAGGATACACTAGTTAAAGAGTTGGTGGACTTAAAGGCTCGTCTTCTAACAAACACTAGATTTGAGAAGAAACTAAGTATTCTTGAGTTGTGACTGTTTATACTGTACGAAAAGAGGAATTACGGGTGATCAACCCAAGTTTTGACGCTACCCTCCAAATAGTTCACATGTGCTCTATTATTATTATTATTATTATTAGCACCGCGTCTTACTACCCGTTCGGGTTATACGCAGACATGTGCTCTAGCTTCTAACTGAACATCAGAATGTACTGTACCTTCTTGTGGCTGAGAAGAGTAAAGAATTAGCTGCCTACAACGATGACAGTGACTCACCATAATCCACTGGCAACCGTCTCAATTGAAGGTCACTTTTAGGAGAAAATGGATTTGTCTGGCATAATCGACCAGTTCGCACAGCAGAAATAAAGGCGAAAGATATTATACACTATTTTAGTTTTGTGTACATGATAATAGGGCCCCTATATAATCAGTCAGATTGTCTAATAAAGTAATAATTAATACTGACAGTCTAACTGATCATTTAGAGGCAGTACTGATGGACGGACTTACAAAAATACTGACGTGATCTGAATTTTCTGATCACAACGGTATCAGTCCATCAGTCTTGCAAGATGTTGGAGAGACTGACTATAAGACTTACCGTGTGCGCGCGATCGTAGGTGTTTCCTTCAGTCTCAGTAGAAACATACACTAAACACAACTATTTGTTATCATCCGTGTTGTCGCATGTTGCATGCAGGACCTGAGACTGATAAAAATAATTATACGGAGACTGACCGTGTACGGTCTCATTGTAAGTACTGATGCGTACTATCAGTCCTAAGACTTAGGAGTGACAGTCTGACTGATAGTGTAGGGGCCCTACAATAGTGTATTGGTAGTAACATGTTCTACAGTCTACTAATGCAAACTTTATATTGTTAGATTTGTGTGGTGTGATAGTTAAGAGTATTTATTTCAAATTAGAATTCTTTGCTTAGATTCTTACTGTATTTAAAACTTCACTATAATAAATAATCAAAAAATGTAAGCATTTTTTTTTCTGTTACTCCACAGATAGCACTTATATATGTGGTATATGTGTTTCGGTGCATGAAGGGTGGTTAGAGGGTAGACGGGGATTTAGAAGGGGGTAAATTAAGGTGGGAAAGGTTGGCAGTAAACTATCTAGTCCCTGTGGGCGTCAGAGTCGTAAATACGCCCCTGCTTGTATGACACGGCAATAAGTATGTGGAGGAATATGACCTAGGTTTCTTAGGAATCAAACTCTGTGGTACGGCAATTTTTGTTGTCAGGTGCTTATTGTATATCAAGGGTGCCAGACTAAAGAGTTTCAACTGTAACAGGGGTATGGGACTAGTTCTTTGAACAAACAAAAAAAGTTGTTGGATTAGAATAAACTATCACAGTTATCACTATGGATTATGTATTTGTGATTTGCCATTTTTCTATATATAAATAAGATAAGAGCCTTATTATTTTCTTTCTGCTGTATTGTTCCTAGATACTCATATGTACCTAATAGGACTGGAGATTATGATAATGATTTTGACAATCTGGTGAAGGGGATATGGGGTTATGTAGTGTGTCTGTAATCTTAAAGGGGTTTAAAGAACCCCTGCTTTACAGGTACCCATAACCGACACCTGAGCTCAACCAGTGGCGTGTCTTTCTACTGAGCTAAGGGTCCCGGGTTCGATTTTTGTCATGTGGGTTTACCCCTTTCACAGAGATATATTAACGGCTGGGGAATGGTTGTTGTGCATGTCCTAGTCTTAAGTTAGATAATAAGGCATATGAAGCTACAACAAGCCTACTCAGCCGGTAATGGTAAATATATATGGCTTGAATAAAAAACCGGAAACAGTAATGGATGTAAAATCCAGCGAGAATGATCCAACGTTGCCTCAAGTCCAGGAAGTTGAACCAGAATCAAAAGCTGGAATTAACCGTTATTTTTAAGGAGACAGAACTGGTGCAGTAATCTCTAAGATAAATTCAATCAGAACTGGAAAAGTAATTGGAACCAATAAATGTTTTTAGATTAAATAAAGTTCTAATTTTTGAAACCTCTTTTTATGCCCTTCTTTATGTTAATTCAAATTCCAAATGAATGTTTTACTTATCACAAATTATAAAAAAAAGGTTGTGGATGCACACGTTTTTAAAGTGGCCCCCGACCCTTGAATTCCTTTATCAAGCCCTGTGTGCAATGTTTGGCAGAACGTCTCGGGTGTGTGAATAGTTGTTTTATTTTATTATTTAAAAAACCGAGATATCAAGGCTTACAGAAACGGATTTTTCACCGACAAAGAAAGTGACTTCAAAACAAGATTTAAAGCCTAACACTTTCTCTCTTGTTACAAATAAAAGTTTCAAATTTCTGGGAAACATTAGAGAGTAAGTCTTAAGATTAATGCTGCGCACTCAATATTTTCAGTCTCCAATGTGGCCCTTTTGATCAAACGAGTTCAACACGCCTGGTATAAATTTTAGACCAATGTTTCTGATATTTTTACTAGAGCATATCTCCTAATTTTTTGCAGCACCTTTGGCATGTAACATTCTCTGTCCGGGACTTACTAAACCCTTAGTAGAGGATATATTTAAAATAAATAGACTTTGGCAATTAAAAAACGACCGTAGAAACATTAAATAAATATAAATTATACCACGAATATTTTATAGAGAAATTAGGTGACCTGGCGGTCTAGGGGTAAGGTGTCAAACTTCTATGCTGGCGGCCGAGGTTCAATCCTTGGTCCCGGCATATATTTATCTGATTATCAAACCCTTCCTTCACCTCTGACAAGACATCTTGTGAATGTGGGGAATGCCAGGTCTCCATTGTGGTTCGGATTCCACGTTAAAATGTAGGTCCTCCATTTCATCTCACAATCACCCTACCATTACACATTAGCGTAAGTGCGTATAAACCCGAACGGGTAGTAAGATGCGGTAATAATAATAATAATAATAATAACAACAACAATAATAATATAGAAAAATTCTTGGACTTTATTATACATTGTCCCATATTTTCGTAGCACTCCTTGCAGACCATCACGACAAAGCAGGGTACAATGGCGCATCTAATAGATCATTATGACACCTCTAAGGAATCATTAAGTTGAAGCAACGGCAAATGTATAGTAACCATCTCCGTGACAAAAACTGAGTTCTTACTCGAATTATGTAGTACTTTATCAATTTATCAAATCAATCCCTACTGATGAGTTCCGATAGAATGAAACCTAGTTCAGGGGAATGGGCGGTAACAATCAATTTTCTTTGTCCAGCGGCAGCAATGTAGAATGTGTTCTTCTTTTCATTGTAAAAGACATTTTGTGTTTGTTCCCTTTTATATGTTTCCATCCACTTTTCTTGTACCTTCTTCCAAATATAACAAGTTATCAAATTAAAAAAAAGTACTCAGGGGTGTTTATTACTTATCAAACAATATACAGATTAAATATTTACAACACAACTAACACATTACAATAGCTGAAGCGTATAAACTGAACAAGTAATAAAAAAAAATCTGACTAGATAGAATAGTGAAATAACATAAACTATTAGATCAAAAGTTTATACCAAATAGTAACAAATAATCACCATCACGTCACTATTTAATGTGTTCACTTTTTACTCCTGCCCTTCTTGAACAACACATTCTAGAGTCCTGAGTTTTCTTCTTTGTGATCAGGAGAAAATGTGCCGATACCGTAGATTACCGAGTAGAGCTCCAGTACTCTGCAAAAAACACATCATTTAACAATAGCCTGATATCCCTGGTACCATAGTCTTTACAGAAATCTACCAAGAATTGGGAAGGTTGAATTTTGAGGATGTGTACCCAAATTTGGTTAGAGGGAGAATGTAAAACCATTTATGAATAATCATCCTCAGCACAACCGACCAGATTCAAGCCCTGATCTCCCCGTCATTGGCAGTCAGTCTATAGCGAGAGTGACACCTTGGACCTTTTGACGACCAAAGCGGGAAGCACATTAGTATAATTAGTATATAGGTGGATAACCTGAACAAGTAGTGAAATGCAATGACAAAAAAAAATCACTCGATTACCTGAGCAGTTAATTGTTCGTGCAAGTCTCCCAACAACTATACAGGAAAGTGCTGATGGTTAAAATAACAACCCAGTGACGGTAAAGTGCAATTGATCTAATCCAACGGCTGGAGTAATCCGCTAATGTCCTGTTGGAACTGACTCTTGTCCTTCAGTCTGGCCTGGAGCAAAGAGTGTTCGAGGACTCCCACCCGGACATCCATCAGTTTCACTTCCTCCTTCATCCTACTTAGGCACTTCTTGACATTCACCAATGGAGCTGAAATAAACCCAACACACTTCATTGAGGGTCCTGATTTATTGTGAACAGACATTGTACCGTCGTCATTCCTACTCCATTAGCGCAGTTAATGTGTGCGTATTACCCTAATGGGTACTAAGACCTGGTGAGAAAACAACTTATTTTAGCCTCATCTTGTTCCTTATACTGACTACCTACCAACAACAGGTGTCCAGCAAAACTATATTTTAAAATTATCTGACTTTTCCAGATTTTTCAGAGCCAATGTGTGTTTTTTTTTCAAGTATAAAGTAGAGCATCAATAATTTTAATGTCCAAAATCCTGATCACCAAGAAAAAAATATTATTTATAAAAATAGCCACAGTGAGATGGCCATCGAAAAACTACCTTAACCCTTCTTTAACAAAAAAAATTGTTGACTTTTTTAATTTGTTAGATTTTTGCCTTATTCAGAATTTGTGATATTTAGCGATAAATAATGTTTAAGTTAAATGTTTAGATAAAGTGAAAATGTTTCTACCTTGACACTGAGTTGTTTTTTTTGTCAAAGACTGGATTTAAAAAATATACAAGATGGACTTAGACACAAACTTAGCCAAAAAATTACCAATAATAATTATATAGCGGGATGATCTTGTAACACCAAAAGGCATATAACCAAGGGGTATATGAATTAATATGTGAGATTAGAATTAGTAAAATCATTTTAAAAAGGTCCTGTGTAGTTGTTTAAACATGCCAACTGTAGAGTGACGTGTCCAACCAGTAGAGATATGGAGTCAAGGGGGAGCACAAAGTCTTTGATGCGAATGTTTAGATAATGTGATTTTATTATCTCAGACAAACAACTTGAATGATAAAGATAACCAACCAGGAGTGATTGATATAACTTCACATATTACGTACTATTATGTCACTAAGTCAAGAAGACAATGAGGACATATTGCCTTGTGTATCATGTACTCGTTCCTGGGACAGGATCCATTCTTTCTGTAGTGTTTTTCTAAATCACGTTACAAGAAATAGCGCCTTATCTCTTAAGAATAATCTTGTCAACTGCCCTTATGTCATCATACTCCAAGGTGATATTTCTTGTAGCGTGATTTAGATAAAGCTACATTTCCTATTGGTCGGAGAGCATTGAACATTTCATTTCAAGGAGGACAAGTTTGGGAAGAAAGAGAGAAAGATAGAAGATGTTCCAACAAGTTGTGTTGTCTCACCCCTTCTTTCCAATTGATTTGACAACATTGTTCATTGCGCTTGGTGAAGTTATCAATATATAATTGCCCTGCGATTGGGCATCAATTGTAGTGATATTAGCCCCGTGATTGGGCGCTAATTATATAATATCAGATTGTAAATGATGATGTCGCGGGTGTTAATAATGTGGACCCGTATATGCCTTACTGTTGAGCAATAATTATAATGATAGTAGGCTTTATGATGATAACATGTGTGCGTGCCTTTCTGCGCACTTGTACACGGTTATGTGATCTTATTATATGTAATTCTTATTCTTATGAAATGAGTAAGACTTTTAATGTTGCACACGGTTTATTTAGATGATTACACTTTCGGTACTGTAGATTTTATATTAAAGTGATAAAAGTTTTTGCGTGATAATATTATTTTCCTGTGTCAAGATAACTATTTTCTGTATTCTGAGTACGGTGCACTGTTTTTCTGTGTCACTGTGTGGATTCATATGCACTCGCTTCTTATATATGACCTACCCCTTGCTTCTTGGACTCCTTGTCAACAGTGTTAAAACAAACTAATAAGAGAGCTGGCAACCTGATGTTGTGAAGGCTAACTTCCTATTGGGTAAAGGGAACCAGCATGTCACACGATTTTAAAATACAACAGAGTTGAACGTTTAAAGAAAGAAAGTTTTAAGACGTAGAAATTACTTCTGAAAACGCGTGAACCTCCATGGATGAAGTACTAAAAGGAAACTTTACGTACAGTTCTTTAAAGAAAAATACACTTCATCCATGACTTTTTGAATATATGAAAGGGCCCAAAACAGTACTTTTACAAAGTTAAGTGGAAAGGTAGGAAATACTTAAACAAAACAACCCTCAAAGAATTCAAATAGAGAGCCCTCGCAGTTCGATATAAACTACCTTTCGAAAATGAACAAAGTTTGACAAAGTTGTATACGCCATGGCACCTGTGTGCTATTACTCACTCCTGTCCGTCATGCTTGTCCCCCACTCTTCCATCTCTTGTTTGATAGACTCCAGCTCCTCCGTGACATGCGCCAATGTCCGGGACCTCTCTGTGACGCCCCCGCTCACTTGACGGTATTGGGTGCTTACCCTGGAGAAGTCATCCTGACCAAGAGCAGAAAATGATACTCCAAGTTATTACATAGACCATATTCTAGCATTAAAAGTGACCTTCCTCCAGACACCTTCCGGTACTTACAATGAAAGGAACGGTTATGGTGATGTAATTACACTTTAACAATAATTCTATGCCTTAACTTTCTTGATAAAGCTTGTTTACATATCCCTGGATATCAATACTCTATTGGCCACCTGGGAACACCACAAATAGGGTAGACTGCCGAGGACGGGGAGATCGAGGTTCAAATCTTGGTTGGGTGAACTGGGGGTGCTTTTTCCTAGATGGTTTTCCATTCTCCCTCCATGCAAATGCGGGTTCATCTCCTCTAAATTCGACCTTCTCATTTCCTAACCGATTAGCGTGATTAATACTTAAGTGTTCAACCCGAACGGGTAGTAAGAAGAGGTGCTAAATTTTATTATTACAAATATGGGTGTGTGTGAAGTTTCAACTTGGCGTTGAAAAAAATATCATCTTCCAACTTTGTTCCAAAATATAATTCCAGCTTCACCAATACAAATAATGATAACTGAAATCCTGTATTTGGGAAATTACTAACACTCTTAAATGTTACCCGTTTACCTGTAGACTCCTGTATTGGACCAAGTACGTCTCCAGTTGTGTGTTGAGATATTTCTCTCTACTGCTCATTTTCTCCAGAGTTTGGCTGATATCTGTATGAAGCTTATCAAGCTGAGCTCGCGCAGTGACGAGGGCCCCATCTATCCCCTCACGATGTTGCTGCATCTGGTCCAGCCTGGACCTCCAGTCACGAGAGTCTGCATCAATGACACAATCGGGTAGAGTTTTCGAATCCCTCAAATCCTTAAGGGTATTTAAGATTAAAAGACTCCAAAAAAATATCAAATTTGGGATTAGGAGAATAAAAATAAAGGCTTTATTCAAAATCTTTAATTGGAATTTGTTTTGTGTCTGTGAAGCTTCTTATTGGTAGTTCAGCCCTAACATAATTATAGGAAAAACTTAACCAAACCCCAGCCCAGTAATTTAGTACTCAACTAACTCAACCAAATGTATAAATGTTAAAATGAATGCATTTTAGGGAAAAAAGTTAATATTCGATTACTATTTCTACTTTCTATTGTTTTATTATATTACAATTTCGTCTTATATTCATAGCTTTTTATAAGGTTCTGAATCAAGTTATATATTTGAGATTCTGAGGTAAAATGAAGAATCGTATTTGAGATTCAGATTCATATAATTGACCTAAACACTCAACGTGTACAAATGTTGAATATTCCATCAATAAAGAAAAACAAATGCAAACCTGTTTTAACAGTGACCTTGAGTTGAGGTATCACTCTTTCAAGCTCAAGTTTCCAATTCTCAAAATTTGTATTTGACTCCAAGATTTCATCTGGTTTCTGGGATTCAATATTCTGAAATCATAAAAATGATTACCTACCCTGTTAGTAGGCCATGGGCCGGACCACAGTGTGCTAACAGCTATGTCTGTGACAAAATATCTGCCATGCATAATATAATCTTGGCACGTTGCTTCAAATTGGCTTGACGAGGAAGGGTGAAGGGTTACTAGTTTATACATAAAAATATAATAACTGTGAATAACTCAAGAAAGTAAGTGATTTTTTATCCCTGACACACGTATCGAGTTTATTCTACCTGGATGGCCAGGTCCTCTATGCGTAGGAGTGTCTCCTCTTCATCGTCAGAGTAATCGGCAGCCATGTCCTCCTCAACTCTCTCCAGTAATAGTTCCGACTCATCTTCCACCGGGACATCTTCTTCGTGATCCAGCTCCACTGGAGGCTCTGGTCTGGAACGATACAGGTCATAAATTTATACTACACCTCTTCCTCTAGTGGCGAGATAGCTCACTTGTGCCACATAGATTATTCACTTGTGCCACAAAGATTGATCACTTGTGCCACAAATATTGATCACTTGTGCCAAAAAGATGGATCACTTGTGCCACATAGATGGCTCACTTGTGCCACATAAATGATTCACTTGTGCCACAAAGATGGCTCACTTGTGACACATATATGACTCACTTGTGCCACAAAGATAGCTCACTTGTGCCACAAATATGGCTCACTTGTGCCACATAGATGACTCACTTGTGCCACAAAGATAGCTGACTTGTGCCACATAGATGACTCGCTTGTGCCATAAAGATAGTTCACTTGTGCCACATAGATGACTCACTCGTGCCACATAGATGACTCATTTGTACCACATAGATGACTCACTTGTGCCACATATATGACTAATTTGTGCCACATATGACTCATTTGTACCACATATATGACTCACTTGTGCCACAGGAAACTAGTGCTCTTGAGGGCAGCATCAGCCAACCTGTCTAGTACAAACACGGCTTGTTGTCCACATCCTTGCTTAAGCTTGTTAGGAGGGAAGTTCACGCTGGTTCCCTGCAACAAAACATTACGATCGCAAGAGTTTCATCTGTGGACAGTGACTCTTAGTATTTCATGAAACACAAGGTACCTAGTGCGATGTAACTCACAGTTGCTCGGAGGTTGTCGAGTATGCTAGCTATTGTGGAGTTTGGGTCGTCATACTCCTGAGGTTGCTCCAACTGTCGATTTGTCTTGCGGATCAACCATGCGGCCAGAGACGTAAACAAGTAGAATTGCTCTCCTGGGTTAGTGGGAATCACAAAGTACAGCCTGGAACACAAACAACAACAGACCACACAAGCTCGGTGTAAGCAGACCTGATTATTAACTGATACTCGATAAACATTGTTTTGGTAGAAAGGAAAAAATAACTCAAAGTGAAGTGCAAGTGCCATTAAATCAGTAAGGAGTGTTCCAAGTCCACTTTTTTCAAATTGAAGTGAACTCAAATAAAATATTTGAAATATTCTCGAAGCTGGATCGAAGTTTAAATCTTTTTTTTGAGAGTTGTTTAAGGTTTGAAAAAAAAATATTATAATAATATTGTAGCTAACTTTATAGACTAAAATTACTTGGGAAATGTTTTATTGCACAATTTGTTTGTAATCTTTTGTTCTGTTCTGAAAGATGGATGTTGGTGATGCGAAGGGAGCATGCAAAGATAACGAAGTGTCGAGAAAGTTATTGAGGATGTATTAAGTACGGAGTTGTATTTTAAGCGAAATGCAAAGATTCTTGCCTACCGCGTATGGGAATGGCGTGATTAGGGAGGTATGTATTATCCCACTTGATATTAATTTATACTTCGGATTTTTTCCATATTTGTGGAGTATATAACAACTCAGAATGACAGTAAACGACAATAAACGGATTATTTTAGCTGTCAATATTTTTAATGGTGAAGCTTAGTAATTGTTATAGTGTAACGTCCCTATCCAAGTTCTGACAAAACTGTGTAAGGTCAGTGATTTTATCCGAGTGCCCAGTAGCCAACCCTACTTCAGCACTACCGTGGCACCGTAGGGACTTACATGGTTAGGATGGACCCCGAGCGGTAGGGGTTGGGATGGATGGTTCGTGGAGAATGAGACTGGCGGGTTAGTCCAATAAGATATATTTATTAATCCAGTCAGATGCTAAACTACTACATAAGTCACCGGGTAGATCTCCCGTGACGAGGGAGCAGGCCCGATAACGGTCTCGCAACCTTTCTATAGACCCACGATCGACCCTCCGGCGGGATGAACTCTCAGATCACATTTTATATCGTCATTTCGTCAGACGTGCTAGATACCGCCACACATGTACTCAGCATGGCTTCCAACATTCAACAACCGTGTGTTATTCTCACACATGAACTTGCTGATCTCGAGTTTCACCAGCCAGGAAGGTCCATCGGTCACACCGTGCTCGCTTGTCAACAGGACCACAGTGTGCTAACAGCTATGTCTGTGACTTCCAAGGAAATGTACAAGCGTGTGGGAACCTCCTGCCAGAATAAGCCTTAAAATAATAATGCTCTTACAATAGCCAAATTTGTTTTATCTAAGTGAAGTCAAAGTGAAGTCGAATGATTATAGGAAGATGTGTAAATCTAATAGAAATGTAGGTTGTTAAAGTGCTAAAATTGACCTAGTTATTCCTCAGTTTCCTTTTGGCTATTCTGTCCTGATAGCATCTTGCTGACTTGGTTTACTGAGGCAGCCTTGTAATGCTGCTAGCATAATTTAAATCATCCCCCAACCCTGGGCTTGCTGATTCTCTTTTACTACATATTAGTTGCATACAATTATTATTATAAGCAATTTATAATAATTAAAACAAGCAATAGTGGATATGCGGGTTTAATGTCACGCTCTTTTGGTGTTGGTGAAGGTGAGGTAAGGATTTTAATTCTGGCCAGAATAGTTTATCCTAATATCCTTCCAAGCAAATAAGGGTACATTTCCTCTAAATGTTGTCAGATAGGCCTAAATTTTTTAATCTAAAATACAATTTTTGTTTGTAGCTTTAAAAATCCAGTATGAACAAATAAATAAATAAATTTAAAAATACAGTTGCTTTAAGCTCGGTTTCAAGGCTTGATTATCACCCCAAATTTAAAAAAAAATCTGGGAGCCCCCTGGCCCGGCCCCCACCCCCGTTCTCAACATTGGCCTTGAACTCTCCTTTGTCACTTGGGAATTTTTCTGATTCTGAAATGCTTAAAGTTGGGAAGTTGGGAAAAACACTGCCCACCTGCTTAGCGGTTTCATCTTCAAGTCTCGGACAAACTCCACATCGTAGTTGAGCAAGTTAAGTTTGTCGTGTAGCTCCTCCATAGTGACATACAACATGTACTCCAAACCAGGACCAGCATCGGAGGTGTCCGCTAAGACATGTTCTTCTTCCAGAGACATTACAAGTGATTCCCTGCATTCACATAGAACAATAATGAATGGACCTAAAAACTGCTTTGCAATTTGTTACACCCTTATCTACCTGTTGGCATTATATGATTTATTCTAATGGGATAGGGATGAGGAAGCATTTTAGAGTTAATCTACCTGTATCTGCACGGAAGGAGATTGGGAATCCATCTAGGAAAAAACCCAACCTTAGTAGACCTGATTGGGATTTTAACCTTGATCAGCAGAAGGCTGTTGTTCTAACACAAGAGTGACGCCTCGAACCATTCGGAAGAAAGTATATGATATTGAAATCTTTGCATGCTCATCTGTATAGTTACTATCAACCCATTAAGGTCTGGTCACTGACTGACAAGGGTTGCTGGCCTTAAAAATCGGGGGTACGAGTGCGGTGAGATAGGTAATCCTCGGGACGGGGCGACTTTCCCACAGTGGGCACCAGACTCTGGCAGTGGGTGTTTTACCAACAATAAAGATCTAGCTCAGCAAACGGCAAGCTAAAGAGCCTAAAAGTTGGACGTCCCACAACATTAATGAGAATTCTTAGTGTCACTGTCAACCACTCAGTTTTTAGTTTTAGAAAAATCTAAAGATAATTACTTTGGTAGAGTGTATTGTTAGTCGAATCAATAAAAACATCGAAAAACCACAGATAAATTTATTTTCTTTAAAATGTTTCAAATAACAATTCCCACTTAAACTCACTTGATCAGGCAAAATTAGTTTAAAGGTGTTATTTAGGGAACCATCCAAGGTTATTATTATAATATTAATTAGGGAATACGAACTAGTGTTGAAAATTTATATTTATAATTAATTACCACAAAGCTCTATGAGGAATCAAATCATTGGTAAAAGTAGGTATGTAAATGGAATATTTCTCTCATCAGTTTATTTGTATTAATTTTGTTCGCATCAACTATTGGGAAGTGAGAACAGTTCTATATTTTGCCGTGTAGAGCTTGGCGTAAGATAGCAGCATATGGCAAAAACCTGTTCTCTCTGAGGAATTACAGTTAGGACCACTTGTTACAGGCAATGCGAAAATAACTATTAAAATAAATCTATTTGTTTGAAAACACAAATTTGACCAACATGATAAACGAAGTTTTTATTATGTGAATAATATGCCACTTTTAAATATTATTTTAACATTTATGTTTTTTTTGTTATTTCACTTTTAATAGTAAATATGTTTTAATAATTTAAAAAACTCAATTAAGTAAGTTAAAAAATGTGTGTTCAGAAACAGCTGATACAATAATTGGATTTAGGGAAATTTTTGACAAAGACCTTAAATATGAATTGACAGAAAGGGCTACTATAATAGCCAGCAGACCTAGCAGATATACTTGAGAGAGGAGTGCAAGGTGTCGTCCTGCCTCCCTTACGAGTTCCCTGCTTTCTGAGCGTACTTGGCGTCTGCTGTGTTCTACGGACTGGATGGAGCCCTTGGTGAAGATGAAGAAAGGTGTTGGCGTCGGGGTCGGGAGAAGACCGCCGGATGAGGCGAGGAAGAATCCTGGGCCCGGGAAGCGACCGGCCCCGGCGGTGAAGAAGTTGGCGGCGAGCGGCGGGGGATCCGCCGTCAACGGCAGGCTTGTGCTGCCCGTCCTTTCTGGGGGAGTTGAAGGTTTCCGTTCGCGGGGACTGAAGGCTCCTCCGGTCAGGAAGGAGCTCGAGCTGGGCGGTAAGTGGTCCACCACAAGCCCGAAGGCAGGAGCTTTAGCGGAAGCTGTCCCTTCGAGGGACAACAAGCCGGAGGTAGCTCCCGAAGCCAGCGGGGCCGCTGAAATTCCCGGAGCCGAGCGTGCCGCTGGCCGAGGTAGCGAGAGTTGCCCTCGGGTGAAAAATCGTCCCTTTTTAGGGCCAACAAGGCTGGCGTGACCCCCCAATTTAAAGGGGTGGTGGGCGCACTGCACAGCCAAGTAGGTGAAGGAAGTGGGCTCCCTCAATTTACCGGAGGTGAACGTGTCGCTACTCGCACTCGGCTGTAGTCACCTTCCGGGGATGTTTCGGCCCTTTCTAGGGCCAACATCACGGCCAGCGTGACCTTGCCAACTACCGGCGAGGTGGGTGCAGTCGGCCAAGGTGAAGCCAGGGGGGCCCCTTCAACTACCAGAGGTGTGCGTGCCGCTGGCAGATCTGCCGGGGCTTCCGGTACTGCAACCTCGGGCCTCGGCTCGATGGACAGTGCCGGCCCCCACCAAAGCGTCGGCAGCAATGCCGATGTGGGCGAGCCCAGTGGG
>CABEEJ010002743.1:24050-52076 GCA_901482245.1 Timema douglasi
CAAAGCGAGGCAAAGGCTGGGAATCCTAGGCCCACTGCTCAACAGGCGTAGCGCCCTGTCTACAAGGAACGGTCTGACGCTGTACAAGCAGCTGCTCAGACCGATCCTCGACTATGCGTGTCCCGCTTGGGGCCACCTGGCGGACTCGTATATGAGGAGGATGCAGGCATTCCAGAGCGTGTGTCTGAGGATCATTGTGGGCGCACCTTGGTATGTCCGGAATGAGACTCTACACCGCGACCTGGATATGCCTACCATCAAGGACCACTTCCGGGGACTGGCGCAGTCTTTCTACGCTAGACTTCCCGATGCCACCAATCCTCTTATCCAGGGGCTTGGGAACTACGTCATCGACCCTGGCGGGTGCCATCGATGCCCCAAAGCCCTGCTCGGATAAGCGAGATGTGACAACAGTGGTTTGGGAGGCTCTCACCCAGCCCCCCATAGAGTAGTGTCTCCGCACGTAACTCTAAAAACCCTTATTCGGTTTCTCAAATTTCTTACCCCCCCTTACCCCCTAATGTTACTAATAATATGTAATATCTGTTTCTTTGTTTCAGAACTTAGCGAAACGTGACAACCCGTTTATTAACTTTTGCGAACCACACGGTGTGACCAATTGGTCGGTACATGTAGGAACTTGCTCTCGTGCTCCCCTTCAGGGAGCATTAGAGCATGCCTTTTTGGTTTCGGTTAGATATACTTCCATATTATAATAACTGGGGTTATTTTGTGACAACTCTATTCTAAACAGTCGTAGATTCCCCCCTTGCACCGTACAATACAATATGTTTTGTTGCATGATTTCACTGAAGGCAAAAGTTTAGTGTGCTGCGTAACAATTTGAACGAATTAACAATAATTTAACTATTCACTTGCATTGTAGTATGAACAAAATGGAAGTCATTTAAATAAAAACCACAATCTTCTTACACTAAATCATAGCAACCATACTTTAACACTTAACAGATTTAAACATGGTCCTACATTATAAACTGCATTACGGTGGAATGAAGAAGCACGCGAAATGTAAAATTTCAGGAAATCTATTGTAGCATAAATTAAGATGCAGTCTTTCAGTATTATGTCTAGTTAGCCAACATAGAATACATTCGCCCTCTTTTTTAGTTCATGCTCAGCAGCAATGTCACCGCATGTGCATCATACATGTAAACTTCTTATAATTAATTTTTAACCATGATTCGGTTATCCATGATATTTTGAATTTGGTACGTGTTGTATGTGACAAACCGTGAACTAGAGCTCGCTGATGATAAATAACAATAACAAATTACTGTCGCACACGTGGATGCAAGTGTGATATTTTAAAAATTAAGTAATCAATGATATTTGCTCATTAATCACACATAATAAAATATTAATACAAATGAAAACTACAAGGTAGGTATTATGGATATATATCAGTTTAGATTGTAATCTCGATTAAATAGTTTTAATTTATTATTGGCCAGCTCAACGATACTCATTTGATTTGATAAACCCATATGGATATTGAAAGTAGACCACATATTTACACTTAAATGTTCACATTTATAGGATAGAGTATACCAAGAGACACCATTTGGGATCAAGGGGAGTTGTATTTAATACTTCTTTAGTTTTAAATATAGGGTTTTATTAATTCATTTGATCACCTGCGCTATCAAAGTTTTTTTTAAGAGCCAAGGCAAATAATATAGCGTACGGAGATTTTCACAGCAAAATAAGGTTGGTGGTGGTATATAGTGATTAGTGTAGTTAAGAATCTGTACTGTTGATTCAATTTTTTTAAATAAAAACACCAAGCATAACCCAAACTGGTAAAATAAAAACTAGCAACTTTAATTTTCCCTAACGTAGTCAAAATATTTCACAACACTCGGAGATAAACATGGCTAGAATATATCCAATTTTATTGATTGGTAAACTACAGATAAAATTGGGTGGGTTGGTTTCACTAAGTTTGCATGAGAATATCTATAATGTAGCCTAACATAGGAACTTAGGAAGTATGTAATTTAAGTATGCTAACACTGCCGATACAGAAGGATATGTAGCAGTGGAAGCGGTTTTAGACACACTAGCCTTAGGAATTAGTATGTTCATGACACTATTGAAAAGCAGAAACACTTGATTCACGCTACAAAAAATAACTGCAGGAAAAAATAAAGAACAAAGATAGTATTAGCAGACTAAAAACCTAATTTGAAATGTTTTTTTTAGAGCTGTGTATTACTACCTGTTTGGATTATACTCCTAGGCTCTATATACTAATTATCTGTTATTGATTAGGAAGTATACAGTTAAAGGAAGTTAACCTGCGTTTGTATGAAGGTAGAGTGGAAAACCATCTAGTAAAAACCACCCATAGTACACGCGACCGGGATTAAACCCGATCTCCCTTTCATCGACAGTCTATTCTATTATGAGAGTGACACTTTAGACCATGCGGCCATATCTGGAAATACATATAATCTTATAGGGGTCTATTAATTTCCTTTGTTTAGCAATATGTTGCTGCAGCGATTGGCAGCAGTGCTGATTTTGGTTTTCAGCGTGTCTTCACAGAGGGTGGCACCAGGTGTACCACCACAACAGTACCAGCAGGCGAGTATTGAAAAATTAGAGATTCGTAAAGTAACTACTACGTAGAAATCATTTTGAACTCGCTGAATTATTCAAAAGTGTTTTTTCTTTTTCTTTAACATCGGTATTTGAGGTTTACAAAATATGGTTGTTAGTAAATCGGGAGGAAATAATACACATTAGACTATTTTGTAAAATTTTATTTTTGTGTTTTATATAGCCTCAACAAGTACCTGGACACCAACAAGTTCCAGTTCAGCAAGTTCAGGTAAGCTTCATACAATACTCAATCATGTACACCCAGGGGTGCCCTCAGGGGTAGGGGGGGCATTTGCACCCCCTGAGACTCTGAGGTATTTAAAATATTAGAAGTTTGAAACATTTTTCTTATGTTGTATCTTATTTTCAACAGCCAAGGACTGCCTTAAAAGCGTCTTTTGAGGCTTCAATTTAATTTGTTTTTTTCCGGAACAACCCTTCCCTCCTCCCCCTGAACTTCTATAGCCCCCCAGACCTCTCGCCTTGCTCACCTTAGGAGAAAAATCCTGAGAGTGCCCTTAGCATACCTGGATCAAATTAAAAAGCATTTCAACAATAGTTGATAGCTCGGAACATGACCACATAAGTTGTCATTTTCATAGATTCATCATCATCATTGTCGTCATGAGCAGGTTCCGGCCACTGGCTGGGTTTGTTTGAAACATAAGCCTCTCCACTGCCTCATTTCCTCCCAACATCTCTCTCCCTCCACCTTGGCCCAGTTCTCCTCTCTCTCTCTCCTCCACACTCCTCCTCACTCCCTTCAGCCATCTGTGCCTTGGTCTTCCTCTCCACCTCCATATCCAACATCCTCCTGGACTTCCTTCCCCTCTCCAATCTCCTCACATACTCATACCACCTTCTCTATCTTGTCCTGGGCTGGCTCTTCCTTTATTATTCCTTTCATTTCTCGTCCTGTCATTTTATCACGCCGGTCCTGCGTCTCAGAAATCTCAAAAAATGAGATTTTCTAAGATTAATATTAAAATAAATAGGTATTTCATAACTACAACTGGAGCTGAAACTATCATAACAATCTTCAACATAATTCAGCTCTATGAACTCTACACTAGAGCTACCTTTGCGATAAGAATATCTAACATTCATAGAGTTAATTTTTCTCAACCGAGATGTATATTTATAAAACAATCTACTCAACTTAACACAACACAACACTTACTCTTATGACTTTTTCATTTTGTTCAGCAACAACACGTGCCAGTTCAGCAACAGGTGCCTGTTCAGCAACATGTGCCAGTTCAGCAACAAGTACCAGTTCAACAACAACATGTGCCTGTTCAACAACAAGTACCAGTTCAACAACAACAACCAGTTCAACAACAACACGTGCCTGTTCAGCAACAAGTACCAGTTCAACAACAACACGTGCCACTTCAGCACCAACAGGTAGATACTTATATCGCCCCACATTGTTGTCAACATGTCTCGACGCAAACAGCTCACTCTGAAATGTTCTTCTCCATTTCTAAAATAAGTGTTACTCAAAGTCATTTTGCTTTCCCTTTCCCGACATTTAGATAATTTCTACCTTTTTGACCCTTTATTTTTAAATTTGCAATGAATTTAGAGAATATTAGATCTGTATTTTATTTTTAAAAATCACACATTTTAGCTCAATTTGTGGACGCCACTTTGTTTCAGGCACATCACGCCCATCACCCTCAAGGTCAACAGATTCTTAACGCAGCTAATGTAATGCAGGAAAAAGAGTGAGTATATAATTATGATATTAAAATACTCAACAATATTATGACTTCACTTGTACGCAGTAAATTAAGTTTATGTCTTGGTATAATTGTTTGCTTATGGAATTTTAAGCTACTCTAAAGTAGAAACAGGAACAAATACACTCCCCTCTTTATTTCTTCCCTTCTTCGTTCACTCTTTGCACTTCTCTTCACCCACCTACACAGTTACACATTGTTTTTAAATTCTCGGAGAAACTGATTCATCATTAGTGTGTCTCTTAATATGAAGATAATTTTTACACCCATGACTGTTTCCAGCTCATGGCCTGGGTAAGTTGTTTTTTTAAATCATTATTATTATTAGCACCGCGTCTTACTACCCGCTCGGGTTATACGCACTTACGCTAATGTGTAATGGTAGGGTGATTGTGAGATGAAATGGAGGACCTACAGCTTAACGTGGGATCCGAACCACGGTGGAGGCCTGGCATTCCCCACATTCACAAGATGTCTTGTCAGAGGTGAAGGAAGGGTTTGGTAATCAGATAAATCTGTGCCGGGACCGGGCATTGAACCCCAAACCACCAGCACAGAAGTCCTACACCTTACCCCTAGACCACCAGGTCACCTACTTTTTTTAATTCAAGTCATATATTTTTCCACTATTGGCTGTCTGGACCTGTCGTAGCAATATGAAGATAATGGAATGCTTTAAATACCTGGGGAGTTTGGAAGAGGAAAAGGAAAGAAACAGAAGATAAATCAGTGGAAGAAGGAGGGCAAGAAGAAGCTTTCATCAGAAGGGTTAGAAGTATAATTTGAAGCAGGGATATTCCAAGGAAGTGGAAGAGGAGTGGTCCACAGGACGTACGATGTACCAATATTGACAGACACAGCGGAAACGTGGGTAGGGAAGGAGCAGGGTGAAAACAATACAAGCCTGTGAAATGAGATCTCTAAGAAGAACTGTAGAAGGGGCAGGAATGGATAGAATGATAAATGAAAGGGTGAGAGGAATAGTTAAGGAGAGGCCAGTGCATGACAGAAGAGAGACATCACGATTAAGTTAGTTTGGCTTCGTGAGGATAATAGAGGAGAAGATACCAAAGAAGATCCTGGATATTGAAGTGGGGGTGAAGGAGACCAAGGGACAGGTGGCTGGAGGAAGTGTAGAGAAATGAGGAGAGAGGAGAGGTGGTGGGGAGACTTATGCTACAAACAGACCCAGCCAGTGAATGGATACTGATGATGATGATGGTGATGAAAAGTGAATTAGGAATAGAGACGTGTGTTTGTCCCCATATAAGTCTAACTTAACTAGCCTTTCAGTGACCTGGCGATCTAGGGGTAAGGTGTCAATACTTCTGTGCTGGCGGCCGGGGTTCAATCCTCGGTCCCGGCACAGATTTATCTGATTAGTGATTACCAAACCCTTCCTTCACCTCTGACAAGACATCTTGTGAATGTGGGGAATGCCATTCCTCCACCGTGGTTCGGATTCCACGTTAAACTGTAGGTCCTCCATTTCATCTCACAATCACCCTACCATTACACATTAGCGTAAGTGCGTACAACCTGAATGGGTAGTAAGACGCGGTGCTAATAATAATAATAACTAGCCTTTCATGTCGGCTTCCTTCCTTATCACATCCTCATCTTCGTCTGTTTCCATCATGCTTCCTCTTTTTAATGCTTCCATTCTTCTCCTCTCACTCACACACACTTTCTGTTATCTGCTCCTCCCATCTCTTTCTTGGCCTCCCTTGCGGTATTTTCCCTATCACTTGACATTATATTATCATACGGTATTTCTTCACCGTTTTAAATGTTTCCAAGCCATTAGGCAATTATTCGTATTTATAATCATTATGAGTTAACTTTAACCACTATAATTACTATGCAAGTTTAGATAACAAACTACGGCCATTATAAGTTACAGGAAAGATGGATAGAAACGTATATTTATATTTACATGTGACTAGCCATCTTTCCTGTACCTTAGCTCCAAGTATAGTCTAATACAATTACATCATAAAGTGAAACGAGGGTTTTCTAGTAGAGCTATGACCCGCCTCGATGGCGTAGTTGGCTAACGCGCTTGTCGTGTTGAGCTCGACTGCCGAGGACAGGGAGATCGAGGTTCGAATCTCGGTCAGGTGAACTGGGGGTGGTCTTTTCCTAAATGGTTTTCCACTCTCCCTCCACACAAATACGGGTTCATGTCCTTTAATTCAACCTTCCCAATTCCTAATCCATTAGCGTAATTAGTACTTAAAGCGTATAACCCGAACGGGTAGTAAGACGCGGTAGCTAAATATTATATTAGTAGAGCTATGTGGTAATTATAAGTAATATGAAATTGATGAAAGCTCTATATAGTAGTTCGTGTAATCGAAGAGCGGTGATTTGTCCGCAGCCATATCCAGGAGCACATGGAAGTTCCAATGGACACCAGCAAAATGACAGAACAAGAGTTGCAGTTTCATTATTTCAAAATGCACGACGCTGACAACAACAACAAGTTGGACGGCAGTGAACTCATCAAATCTCTCATTCACTGGCACGGTGAGCTCAGCCCATGTACACTAGCTACATCTTCATCGGTAGAACATAGTATACAAATAGTCGGTATTCGTATTTTTCATCAAAGTGCTTTTCCCCTGAGAATAGCCTATAGCCATCATTTAAACAAATAATAAAACATTAAATTGTTAGGTATTCATTACTAGCTACCGTATTTACCCAGATATTAGCCAGCCAGCCCCCCCCCCCTCCCTCTTCCCCCCCTTTCCCCAATGTGGTTTGCTAAAGATGTTGAGTCTTTTATTTATTAATTGAATATTATTTTCTTCGGGGTCAATGTTTGTTTGTTATGGTTAGTACATAACAGCTGATATTTTTAGATCGGTATGTAACTAGCCTATTCACTGTTAAAGGTCAAGCTTTCAGCTGCTTTTTGTGTCCTTATTATTTTGGTTGTAGTGGAATTGACCCTCCCCCCCAGCCCCGATTTTGACCAAAATCGTCGAGCGTTGGTGTTCTCTTTTACATTTAGCCTTGTCTGGCAGTGATATCTCACTTATCTCAACACAATTTAAATAACATATTTGGTATTTTCTTCATTGTTCTTGAAGGTAATGAAGTGAGATACTATTGTTAAACTGTACTGAACGTGGTTAGCCAACAACTCTTATAATTGGTGCTCTATCCTGGTAATGTGACATCTTGTCTTGAGTTTGGTGGTGCGACACACTGTGTTGGATGTAGTTATGTGACAACTTGTCTTGAATGTATATATGTGACAACTTTTCTTGAATGTAGTTATGTGACAACTTTTCTTGAATGTAGTTATGTGACAACTTTTCTTGACTGTAGTTATGTGACAACTTTTCTTGACTGTAGTTATGTGACAACTTGTCTTGAATGTAGTAATGTGACAACCTGTCTTGACTAGTAATGTGACAACCTTTCTTGAATGTAGTTATGTGACAACTTGTCTTGACATGGCTTTAAAGCTGGGGATGTGTGAATGAATTTGTATTAATTGCTCAATGTATGAATGAATTCATATTGATTGAATGTAAAGGCTGACTCTTGATGGTATTTGTTGTGAGTTTGTGTTGTCATGTGTTGTCACACGATGTCCCTGTGTGTCTTGTCATGCTAGAACAAGGTCACCAAGACCCAAACAATCCCACACCCCAGGGAGAGAAGATATTCACAGACGAAGAACTACTCCAGCTCATCGATCCGATCCTCAATATGGATGATGGCAACAATGACGGTTATATCGACTATCCAGAGTTTGTGAGGGCCCAGCAGAAAGCAGCCGCTAACACAGCCGCGCCCAGGCACTGATCAGGTACACCTCCTCTTGTTAGTTTGCAAGTATCCTCCCTCCCACATACCCAATGAATACACAACTCTAAAAGACTTGGACATAATGAGGAAAGATTTTACTATGTTCACTACTCTTTAGGGGTGTGAGTATGGATGTGGTACTGAAAGAAAAGTATCGATACTGTACTTATTAAAAGTATCAGAAGACAAATATTGATACCATAATAGTATTGAAAGAAAAGTATTGGTATCAAAGCGCACATAAACTTTTATTCTTCATCTGCTTGGGGCACCCTTGAGTTAGCCGAGTTCATTGAGTCCTACAAAAGTTTCTTTTGTTTAGTTTGCGATGGCCGTGCTCATCGATAAAGGGCTAAATAGACTGGTCGCCACTCGACCAATCAGGCGACTGTATTGATAAATAAAGACGAAAGAACAGCTATGATTTATGATGATCTAAAAGAGATTGAATGCTATAGAGTTGCATAAAATGAGTGAAATTTGAGAAATGGTGTCATTTGTACTCACTCCACAGTCCACTGTAATAACATTTAATCCCAGCATGAGTGACAATAACAAAAAAGTTGTTTCTTTCGATACCGAAGTGTGAGTACTAATAACAGTAAAAGTATTGGGTAAAATAATACTAGTATTGAAATTAAAATATTAATATTGATATTAGTAAAGTGTTGATATTTTTTTCACATCTATAGGTGTGAGAAGTTTAAAAACTTCAAATTTGTTTTGAAGAAAAAAATTGCTTCTTTGACAATAATTGTTATGAAGCTTTGTCAATTGAAATATTGACATGTCAAAATATTCATTTTATGTTAAATTAATGCCATTTTTAGGTGTTAAATAAATTACAAATTAATATCCATATGAAAGAATCTAAAGTAATTGAATTACACCTTTTGATAGTACCGTAACTGGACACAATATAATATTTTTTTAAGGAATAAAAACAATCAACCAAAAATATCCTAACTTCAAAATAACTTCAAAGCAAATGAACCCGGCCACAAACCGGAGACAGGTAATTATGATGATGGTGATAAAGATGAGACAGCTTCAAGAATATTTCATAAATATGATTTGAGTTGGCTTCAAATTGTAAAAGTGTTCTTCTCACATACCTAATACCAACCTTTTTTGATCCCAATAAGCTAATTCAATCTTTTAAAGAGCTAATTAGGTATAGTATGTTGGCATGTGGTGTTGGGAACATGCTTATTTATTGTCGCTTTGGTTTTTTTCAATATAATTTTTTTTATATAACCATTACTTACTAAGTATTTAAAATGTATTATATTTGGAAGAAGGTACAGGACAGGTGGATAGAAACATATAAAAGAGGGACAAACACAATATGGCCTACACAATGAAAAGAAGAACACAGTTCACACTTTACACTGTTGCCAATGGACAAAGAGGTAATGGATGTCTCTTAAAGAAAATTGATCGTTAAAATGTTTTTCTTAGTAATAATTTGATATTTGTTATCATCCTTTGAAAAAGTAATACTGTATTTCTTCGATTCAAAGGCTACACCATTATAAGATACACATTGCATTATATTTGGAAGAAGGTACAGGAAAGGTGGATAGAAATATATAAAAGAGGCAAACACAATATGGCTTTTACATTGAAAAGAAGAACACATTTCTCACTTTACATCGCTGCCATTGGACAAAGAGTTAATGGTTGCCTCTTAAAGAAAATCGATCGTCACCGCCCATTCCCCCGACCTAGGTTTCATTCTATCGGAACTCATCAGAGAGGATTGTGATACGCACAACGCAACTTCCTAAAATCGGAAACCAAAAACAAAACAAAAAAGGGAGAAAATGGAAAATTGTAATGAATGATAGGACACATATATAGGTTCATGTAAAAGATATTATAACATATTGAACTGTGCTCTTCTTTTCATTGTAAAGGCCATATTGTGTTCGTCCCCCTTTTATATGTTTCTATCCACCTTTCCTGTACCTTCTTACAAATATAATACAATTACCTCATACAGCGAAAAGAGGTTTTCCTTATAGAGATATAAGATACACATTGTAAAACACACCTTAATTTTTCAGTACTACAGACAGAAAAAAGCTTTGATTCTAAGAACATAAATAAAAATAAAACGTTAAAATACCCTTTTTTATCTAAGAAATATTTTGATTACAGAATTCACTTTTGTTTACAACCTTATTTATGAGAAGGTATATTGTTCATCTCTTCCTTCTGAACCTTCTTAATAATCTCATTTTATATTTTCTTCTTAGCCATCGAGAGCATTGGTCAAAAAAGTACTGTAATTCTAAGATGCACCCTGTTTTTAGAAACTTTTAAATAGAAAAAAAAATTCTTCTTAGAATCAAAGAAATAGTATGGGATGCGGGACTCTTAGAAATACTGTTGTGCGTTGGTGGTGTTTAATGAATTAATAGTGTTCCAGAACCAGGTGAGGGCGAGCAGGTGAGTGTAGAGAGTGACGAGACACTCGCCAATATTGTGGACCGAATCCTGGGTAACAGCGACATCAACAACGATGGCTTTATAGACTTTGTGGAGTTCCGTTCGACCTCGTGGCACAGCTCTTCCTAGTGACCGTTGTTGCTTGGGGTGTACCAACAATGTAAGGCCAAATATTCGATTCACACCTTCGAATACAAAACCGCTCATACCAAGTTTGATAGCTGTTTTGTCGTCTATCGTTGGGTTGCGCCAGGCACGGTGGGCTGAACATTGTTTGGGGTAGATAGATGACATTTGTATTATTAGGTGGGGGTTACGACGAGATATTGGTATGAAAGGGTAAGGAGGTTAGGTTTAACTAACTTAACACATCAACCATTTTGTATGTGGAAGACATTTTAGGGATGTTCCAATCAAACCATACCTTACTCATTAATTAACTAATAAATAAATTAACTTATCTTATTATTAATCTCCTATGTATTTAATTTTGTTTACTTTATAAATTATTATTTATTATGTTTTAAAATCAAGTAGGAACTGGATATTTAAGTGTGGTCAATTGGTTGTTTTTTTTTGTTAGAGCTTATTTTGGGTTTTTACGTAGATAAACATATTTTAACTAGCTTATTTATAACATTGTTTTGGAAGTTTTAATATAAACAAATGTGTATTTAAAACTCCAATGGAATTTAAAGAACAATCAAAACACAATTGATTTATGATTTAATTTAAGCATATATATCTCTGTTACAATCATTTGAAAGATTAAATATACAATACTGTAAAATAACCAAGGTTTATTTTTTTTAATAAAAACAAGATGGCTACAAAAATTCTATTATAGAATCACTGGAGTATTTCGGGTTTTCCAGAAATTTTTCTAATTTTTTTCATTTTTTTCCCCAGTTTTTCATGACAAGCTATGATGTTTTTGTTTATTACAGTGATCACATTTTTAAAAATGCTAGCGGTCACTTAACATCAACATCTATCTCTTTAATACAGAGGCAAAGTGGTGCCAGACTGCTGTATTAAATTAAACATCGAAAGGAAGATAGAAAGCCAAAACCTACACACCTACCAGAAAACTGTGGGCCTCAAATTTCACAATTTAAAACACTACAGAAAACATAATTATGAAATTTTCGGGATACACCATGATACAAAGCTAGCCATGCTGCTATAGTGTAGTCTTTGTTTTACTCTATTCAGCTGAAGATAAACTATTTGTATTATTCTCATTGGTGTAACGCAACTGGAATGGAGCAACGCTCTGGCATGTTTCGAGAGTGGAGTGGAGCTCCGGCTGATTATCGGCGTAAAATATAACTTTCTACTGAAATTAGACTCGCTTGTTTTTAAATGTGGATGTACGGAAGTTGTCTTTTCATTTAATGGTAATTGAAAGTTACAATAGATAATAAATGTGTTTGAAGCTTCAAAACTTTTACTTGACTTCTATAGATTCTTCAGCTTCAGTTTGGCTTTAAAAAGAATTCTTGCTTCGAAGATTCGCCATTAAAAATATTTATGACTAAAATACTCATTTTATGTTCAATTAATGCTGTTATGAGCTGCTTTGTACGTTACATATAATATTGATATGGAAAAAAATCTTAATTAAATGAATTGCATCTTGTGAAAATAGTTTGATTTATCGGATTGAAACAAAATAATAGAAACAATTATGCAACAAAACATTTTCCAAGTGATTATAGTTTATAAAGTAATTTAAATAACCACATTATAATATTCTTTCAA
The DNA here is from genome assembly GCA_901482245.1 of Timema douglasi. NCBI lineage: Eukaryota > Metazoa > Arthropoda > Insecta > Phasmatodea > Timematidae > Timema > Timema douglasi. The sequence goes on from CABEEJ010002743.1 coordinate 36,464, forward strand.
GCATTAAACAACCAACAAAAAAATATTCAATTTTCGAATTGGCTTCGAGAATATTTCATATATTTGGTTTGAGCTCACATTCCGAATTGAAGTGGACTTCACACATCCCTTATAGATGTTCATTTAAACCGTAATTAAAAACAGACAGACCCCAACACCACAAGTGAATATATCCAGCACTGTTAAATTTGGGACTACACGCCTGACTATTTGAAAGTTTGAATGATTTATTACGCCATTACTTGCAATTGTTGCTACTATAACACCACTCCAGCAACAGTTGCTACAGTTTGACGTACTCGACTAAACTAAATTAATGAAGCTTGTTTCACATTTTAAAATATTGTCATTTCTGTTAATTTCATGTCTGGTGATTGTTCTTCAAAGTTAAAATCCATGACTATCCGGCCTAAAATGGCGGCATACCGGGCCGGATAATAACGGAATCAAGAGTGTAAATCATTTTCTGTTTGGGGTTTCCTACTTTTTTTTAAAAAAAAATTCACAGAACATTTAACTTTGTTTTAATAGAATCTGCTCATTTTTTGATTGTGATGTACAATAGGGAGGACAGCAAAGATTAAACAAGAAAGACGTTTTTAAAATATCTACTATACAGTACCTTATTTTGGAAATGGTCGGTTACAAAATAACAACACCACGTGAAAATAGAGCATCAAATGGATTACATTTTAAATTCAGTAAATATTCTATGATGGATATGTACCGGTTTGTTCATTAAAAATGTACTTGTTAACACCGAAAACCAGGCCGGATAGTCACGACTAGTGTTATTTGGTTAGTTATTCAAAGTATCAATTATTAAATATGTTATATAGTAATATAGTATTAGTTAAAAAATGTCAGCAAAATGCTACATCGTATTAATAACAATTATAATATTTAAATAAAAGCAAATATTTTTACTTTTAATACTAAAAATGTTATTGAAAACTTTGAAAATGAATCCAATAAAAATTGTTTTAGTGTGAAACCTCAACCTCCAGTTAAACCATTGTTTTGTTTCAGTAATAAACTGATGCAGCAGTTGTAACAGGGTGTCTGCCATCTAGAAAGATTGGGAAAACAGGAATTTGAAGGGGGAGGGGAAAAAACTGAATTAATTTTGTAAATTACAAAAAAAAAAAATGTTGCTTTACTCAAAATATGAAATAATATAATTATTAAATCAATAAATTACAATGTTATTCAAACTGCCCTTTTTTGTTAGTAGTTGTGTAATATATTTTATAATTTTTATAATTCCTAAAGATTATTAATAAAAAAAATTGTTTATTTAAATTTAAGACTTATTATTCATAAAAAGATTAACAAAAACCATGGGAGGAGGTGTGGGGGAGATAGAAGGGTTGACATACTTTTGAGACGGGAATTTTAGGAACTGATCCGGGGAAATCAGGGAAAAAGTCGAGAATCTCATTGGTCAAGTTGAATAGACACCATGTAGTGAATTTCACACTAGAAAACACCATTTTTATTACTAATAAACTTATTTTGTAACTAGAAAAGTAACTATACTTACGTTCACCTATTCATACGTCAGCTCATGAAATGTTGATAGATATTATCAATAATTAAAAAAACTCTGAAGTGTCAGCCTGCAATCAAGCCAAACTGACTAAATGGCCACCATGTGTTAGCGAAGAAAGTGCAAACCTCTGCGGGTAGAGGGGCTCATGTGGATGTTAATCTCGGTCTTTTAAACTGGGACTGCTACTTTTTTATTCAAGTAGCTCCTGATTTGTCATCGCGAGGCTGGGTTGACCTTGTTCCACTGGTTCACAGAAAATATGGAAGTGTCAAAGATCGAATCCAGTACCTCTGGATCTGTAGCCAGGAACTCTAGATATTATTAATACATATAAATTAACAATAATAAAACAAAGAATGTTATCATTGCTGCCCACAAACAAATTTGTTTGTATTTTCTAAAAGAGACTCCTAATTTCCATTTGTATGTAAATCAAAGTATAGGATTGTTTTGTTTTATTTCAAATCTTAAATCGTCAATCTAGTGTTTCTGATAGTTCTGAGTGGTGAATGATCTCCTGTCCATTATAGAATGTCTGATTACTTGTCGTCAAGCTTGTGTTTCTGATAATGTCGTCAAGCTAGTGTTTCTGATAGTTCTGAGTGGTTGATGATCTCATGTCCATTATAGAATGTCTGATCACTTGTCATCAAGCTAGTGTTTCTGATAGTTCTGAGTGGTGGATGATCTCATGTCCATTATAGAATGTCTGATTACTTGTCGCAAAGTTTGTGTTTCTGATAGTTCTGAGTGGTTGATGATCTCATGTCCATTATAGAATGTCTGATCACTTGTCACCAAGCTTGTGTTTCTGATAGTTCTGAGTGGTTGATGATCTCATGTCCATTATAGAATGTCTGATCACTTATCGTCAAGCTTGTGTTTCTGATAGTTCTGAGTGGTGGATGATCTCATGTCCATTATAGAATGTCTGATTACTTGTCGTCAAGCTTGTGTTTCTGATAGTTCTGAGTGGTGGATGATCTCATGTCCATTATAGAATGTCTGATCACTTGTCATCAAGCTTGTGTTTCTGATAGTTCTGAGTGGTGAATGATCTCCTGTCCATTATAGAATGTCTGATTACTTGTCGTCAAGCTTGTGTTTCTGATAGTTCTGAGTGGTTGATGATCTCATGTCCATTATAGAATGTCTGATCACTTGTCATTAAGCTTGGGTTTCTGATAGTTCTGAGTGGTTGATGATCTCATGTCCATTATAGAATGTCTGATCACTGGTCGCCATGCATACAAATTATCTAAGAAACTGCTGGTACCCTGTTTAACCATTTTATTCCCACTTATTCTGCAGCTCTTATCATTTCCACAGTTTACCCCCACCTGGTGTTATTCCTCGTTCTATCCTCTATAATTAATCCTCCCATGGGGGAGCGACTCCCTCCTCTTCTATTAAATTGTCATGCTCCTTTGCTTCACTCTAATCCCTATCTTTCAATAACCCCCTCAATAGTTCCTTTATATCTTCTCATTTCTTCATCTTTCTTCCTTCCTTCCTTCTTCATCCATCGTTCTAACTTTGTTTTTTCTCTCTACTCCTGGTTATATAACAACTTCCTTCCACATCTCTTTCTAGCATCTCTGTTCATTTTTTGATACAAAGCTTCCTGTACCACATGCTTCGCTCTTATAATCTTTTCACTATAATATTCCTCTGTTTCCTCATTCTTATTCTTAAAACTCTTTATGAATGCTTTGTTTTTCTCCACCACTGCTCTCTTCACTTTTTTGTTTCACCATGGTGTCTTCTTCCATTTTCTTTTAACCTCCCACCAGTTTTTCTTATGTTACCTTTACACCTTCATTCTCATCCTTGAACATCAAGCTGCTTGACTTTCTTGAAGACAGTGCTACAACGTCTTGTGGTGGTAACGTTCCTTAACTGAGTTTACGGGCCCTGACGAGGACTTAGTTCATCGTCTCCAACTCTTGCTCTCACAACCTACCAAGCTGGCCAAACGATGCTTTAACCTTGTTGGTTTTGACCCTGACACGTCTTATGTCTTTCGTCTGCACCTGACCAGCTGAGGATCAACTCAATCTCCAACATCTGGTTGTTCAAGCGCCGGGCACACCACAACGTGATGAAATCAAGATCGAGGAGAGACTGTGTGGGACCGACTTGGTAATCTCCCTGTATTAAACGTCACATCCTTGTTTGTACACCTAGACTGGATTTATAGAACCAATAATTAAGAAATTATACATGTAAAGGTGCAAGGATTAAAGGGAATAATGCTAATGTGCCACTACAAAACTATATTATAAGCTAATGGAAATAGAATAATAAAAACGGAAGAAAGGTGAAGAGAGGAACAGCATGAATTTAAGAAATAGAAACTGGATCTTTGCTATAAGACAGGTGATAGAAATAATATTTGAATTTGTGAATAGTATTATTGGATGTGGAGAAGGCATATGATAATGTTGACATAAATAAAGTCTGAAATACGTTGAAGGAGGCTGGAGTAGAAAGAGGATATGTAATTAAAGTAAAGAGTACGTATTAATAGTAGTGAATAAAATAGGAAAGAATGAAAGGCATGATTGCTGAAAATTGATGTTTTGTGTGGAGAAGATAAGCAAGTACAGGAATGGAATGAGGAAGTGAAAGAATATATAGTGAAATTTAGCACGGCAAAGTATGAAATTATGGTAATAACACGGAAAAAGATAAAGCCTAGTAGAGCTGAGAAGGTTATAGAGTGTAAAGTATCTTGGAAGTGTGATTGAGGTGAAGAACAAGAGTAGAGAGGATCTAAAGAAAAGGATAGAAGTAGAAGGGGGAGTTGTTTTATAAATGTGTTAAAGAAGTGCCCTTGAAGTAGAAGTGTATGGAAGCTATGTATAGGGCGTACTTTGTACCCACAGACGCACATTCAGCAGAAATATGAACAGTGAATATAAGCGAGACAAGGGGAGGGTGTGGGAATGAAGTTTGTGAAGAACATGATAGCTCTCACAAGAAAAAAGCAGGATTAGGAATAAAGTCTGGGCAGGAGTGGGGGTAAAAGCAGCACATGAGATAGTGGAGTAAGCAAGTGGATATGTTATGAGGATGGAAACCGAGATAATACCATAGACAATGATAAAAATGAAACATATTATAGGATAAAGACTGCAAGGGAGACCAACAAAGAGATGTGAGGAGCAAATAAAAGGGTACAAGTAAGAGGTGAAGGATGAAAGCATTTAAAGTAGGATGAATGATGGAAGGAAAGAGGAAGATGGAGGCATTTTATTAAACTTAAATAGCCACAGGCTGTAAACAATTGGTGATGATGGTGACTAAGAAACTAACCAATGTTTAAAAAATTACCTACCTATAATTCTGATCCGTGTAATAAATCTATCACAGAAATTAAATTATTTGAACAACTGGATATGTATAAAATAATCTCTAAATATGAGGTGGTGTTTTTAAATGTGATCAAAAGTTTGTATATAGTGAATGGCTCTTGAATGTTTTTTTTTAAACTGTTTTATTGACAGAAATCAATATTCTCTCCTAAATAACGATGGGTGACCTGGCGGCCTAGGGGTAAGGTGTCAAACTTCTGTGCTGGCGGCCGGGGTTCAATCCTCGGTCCCGGCACAGATTTATCTGATTACCAAGCCCTTCCTTCACCTCTGACAAGACATCTTGTGAATGTGGGGAATGCCAGGCCTCCACCGTGGTTCGGATTCCACGTTAAACTGTAGGTCCTCCATTTCATCTCACAATCACCCTACCATTACACATTAGCGTAAGTGCGTATAACCCGAATGGGTAGTAAGACGCGGTGCTAATAATAATAATAATAATAATAATAATAAATAAATGAAATTGTTGGTGGTGGTGAAACTGAGGGATTTAATTAGAGAAATCACTAACTTCTGTTAAAATCTGTCCCAACTTTAAAATGGTTTTATTTTCCTTTGATATCATCAAATATGATACAATTAAAAACCAACTTCAAATTACTTCTTGAAGCATAAAATGTTCAAAATTTGCCAAGGAAAAACCACTTAAAATAGCTTCTAGAGAATTTAAATTTTAAAAAAAATCAAGGTGTTAACCACACTGAATAGCGTCTAAGCGCATCCAAATTTAAAGAAAAATAATGGACGATGACCACGTTGAATAACTTTTAGGCACATCCAAATTTAAAGAAAAACAATGTAGAAGATAATTTATTTGAAATAGATTCAAAAGGGATTTAATCCAAATAAATATATGGGTGACCATTAAAATATGCCGCGAAAAGTGCATTTCAAATAAGTTTTAGAAGCATCTAATTATATATATTTTTAAAAGTCCTGTTAGAAATAGAACATTAAATTACGAATCAAAATATGACACTAAACTTCAATTCAGCTGAAGTGCGTAGGTAGAGGGATGTTATTCGTATGTTTTTGACCTTTTTAACCTGGGTCACCTAAATATAGCTCATCTGCGTTGGAGGAGTAGGCAATTTACTGCTAGACCCATGTGTGTTAAAAAGAGATAGATATACCTGGCAGTTTCTTTCCTATCATGCATTGATGTGTAGACGAAAACTTGAACATTTCAGTCACAGATGTCCATCCATTTATAACTAGCTGATGTTAAAGCAAATAGTATATTTTTAACCAATTGCCTATTTTGTTAGTTTAACAACTGAATGCAAGTGTAATTAGTACACCTTCAATAGGACTGCAATTTTTCAATTTCGGTAGTTCACATCTCAGCCCCAGAAATTTACCTAATTCAAGACGTGTAATATTAGTATACCTTCACAGTTCAATAGTTCACCTCTCAACCACGACTATTTGTATTTCACTCTAGCGAGCTACCATTCTATTCTATCTTTATCAATGTTCCATGATTATGTTAGAGGTTGCACTCAGAAATAGATTTTGTAGTTTTATACTTCTATTTGGAAGATTTAAATAATCTCACTTATTTAATAGGAAAATATATTTTTATTTTAATGAAAATTTGATATTTATAATCCTTCATAATTAATGATTGTTTCTTGAAGAAAACTCAACAAATAGTAAGCATTAAAGATTTCTCCATTTTTTTACGATTTGTCTTTGAAGGTTCTTTATACTTGTCTAGAATTATTAATCATTGCCTACATTTTGTTTTTGTTTTTAGTCTTAAATAGTTGATTAATAGTTTCTCGAAACTTCTTATTAAATCATTCCTTGTTTGTGTGTGATAGTTTATTATTTTAAAATGGTTTAATTCTGCTTTTAGTTTGTTGAAGTGTCCATCTAGCAGATGAGCGATGTCTACCCCGGCGAGGAGACGTCTAATGAGGGATTTCAAGAGGTAACATCATTTATAATATATAGATAGGATCTTTACTGCCCATTTAGTATTTCCAGAAAAACTAAACCTATCTACTGATTGCCCCAATTCCCTCGCTAAAAGCCAAAACAAAACCAAGCTCTATGGGTATTATTCTCAAAGCATACCTTGCTGGTTGGCTTTTCACTCCTCGATTTTTACTGTAGCTGTTTAAATTTAGATTACTTTACGCAACAATAATTTATATAAATATCCTTCTCTTTGAAATCTCAGATTTTGTCATACTTGGTAGTGGTGGTGATCATGAACATGTTTAATCACACAATATTTCACCAATTAGGTCTAAGTGCCAAATCTCCTGATTTTGGCTCACACAAAATATTATTCTCGAATTTGAACTCATTGTTCTTATATTTGGACTGAGAATGCTCTTTGGTACTGTAATGTTTTATGGGAATGTTGCACAATCACTTTATAATACATCATATTTTACTCAAGATAGAAAGTCATTTAAAATTCAAGACTATCGATACTCGCAAGGAAATGGCAAATTTAATGTTACTATAATTAGATTTAGCCTATTTAAAAAAAATTTTTTTTTATATTTTTACAACTTTTAGACGCTTCATTAAAATTTAATTTCAAAAATAGCCTATTATGAAAGTCAAATCATTTAACTTATTTTATGTACATACTAATTGAAATAATTTATTTGCTAATGGAATAATAGCAAGGTTAGATAATTTCAGCTGAGTAATTACTACAATGAAGGTTAGGTTAAGCTAGGTTTGATACATGTATGATTAATAATATGTTTATACAATATTTAGCCTTAATATATATATTATTACTTTTTTTTAATAAGTTAAATTATTTTCTGTTGGTGTTGGTGGAAAACAATAGAATGTCAGGGAATTGGCCTGATCAGAAAAAATTCGAGGAATTTTTACATTCCATTATAAAAAAAATCAACTTTTATTTACGATAAGTCAAAATAACATTTTTATTCGAGTTACCGTAATACACACCATGAATCTCTCTGAACACAATTGTTCCTTTACTGGTGTAAGGTGATTTTTTAATGGCTCAGTCTGATCACACTTTCCATTAGTCCTTAGCTTTAGGCTGAAATCCTTTAATTCCTTCATAGAACGACACAGTTTCCGAATGTATAAAGCTGGACACCCTCAATTTAGTTCTAACTTTTAATAGAGCCTTGTATGAGTTTACTAGCTATGTTAAATTGTCAGTGAATATGCAAGAGTTTGATTAGATAAGAAAAGTCTAGTAAAAACCTACTTACAAAAAGTTTATCTGTTGTGAAAGAGATGAAGTGTGGTCGCGGTAGACAATTATTACAAATAATGGCGCTATAATATACATAAAGCAACTGTGCAATTTTACAGGAAATTTTCTATATTTGTTCTTGCATCACTAATAGTGAGTTTGGTTTTGAATTGTTCATTCTAATAAAGTTTTTGTTTTAATTATTTTTTAATTTATTATCATTGGACTCCCCTCGCATTTTTCTGAGTGTAGGCTAATGGGAGTAAAAATTTAGTTATATTTAAAAAAAAATCTAAATATTGGCTTAAACGGTACAGTTCTTGGGTTTCCTCTGTGTCTTGATTGTAGAAAAACCTTTTTCAAAAATAACTTGGGACTCAAACAAATTTTCAATTCATTTAATGTGTTTGTTGTTACCATTTAGATAAGTGTAGGCATTTGTAGATTGTGTATATTTACATTAAACTTATATTAATAAAACTTGTGTTACTGTAGTGGATAAGTCACGATGGATTAAACCAGGCATGTGACTCGCAACCCATATGCGGCCCGCCGACCTTATGATGAACCAACCAACTAAAAACATAGCGGCCCAATTTTTCTTTTTGTAAAAATCAAGAAAATACAATATTTTGAAATCTGATATTTGAGGAATTGTCATAATTTAGAAAATTCTGGCATATTAAGTTAGTGTACTAAATATATATGCCTCCTTTATCATGCATCACTTCCCAAAAATTGTTGAATTTTCACACTCAAAATCTGTAATGTTTGGCAACAAATAGGACTACTTATGTTAACAGCTATTTTCTCATATGAAATCAAACCAAACAACCGAGAGATAAAATTGACTTTATAATCAGATTTAAAGCCTGACATTAGCACTTTTTTTTTCTTTGCAAATAAAAGTTTGACGTTTAAAACGTTGTTAAAAAATATAGCTAGTCTTATTGTTCTAAATAACTACCATTAATTGGTTTTGCTCATTTAATAAATTAAATTAGTGTTTTAACACCCAATTAACTTTATCCATCCATGTAAATTACCAACACAAAAATACAGGTTTTTAAAAGGAAGGGTGCAAAAGTGAAACGGTTTTATTCTTAACAAATTGACATGATATGAAAAGACAGAAGAACTCTCCTAGTTTCAAAATCACTATAAAGGTGTTCAATGTGTGCACCGTTGATTCCACGGCAGACGTCTAGACAGTAGCCCAGTTCGGCCCAGAAGTGTCCCAGCATATTTACTGATATCAATTCCACCGCAGCAGAGATGCTTTTAATGTCGTTCCCTTGCTGTGGCATTGGGGGCATGTACACAGTGTCCTTGATGTATCCCCACAAAAAGAAGTCGCAGGATGTTAAGTTTGGCAATCATGGAGGCCAGAGCAACATTGGCAAATCCTCTTGTCCGGCACGGCCGATGCAACGTCATGGTTGGATGGTATTTAGGTATCGACAAACATCCTGGTGGCGGTTACCATGCTCAGGCAAGAACTTAGTGCAGTTCTCCTTCCATTAACTCCATTACTTTTCGGTTAGCGTTGACACCTCTCTCACTACAGCCCTTCGATTTTGCACCATTACTTTTAAATAACCCTGTATAGCTCACAACAAAATTATAAGCAAATCTTCCTTTATACGGCAATGGCCCTCCAACCACTAATTGAATAGTGACATCAATACCAACTGAACAGTGACATTGTCCTTATCAACTGAGCAGTGACATTCTCCCTACCAACTGAACAGTGACATTGTCTCTACCAACTGAACAGTGACATTGTCTCTACCAACTGAGCAGTGACATTATATCTACCAACTGAGCAGTGACATTCTCCCTATCAACTGAACAGTGACATTGTCTCTACCAACTGAACAGTGACATTGTCTCTACCAACTGAACAGTGACACTATCCCTGCTATGTGACCCTGGTAATCTCTGTTGCAGGCTCCAAGAAGACCCGCCAACTGGTGTTAGTGGTGCTCCGACGGACAACAATATCATGATCTGGAATGCAGTTATATTTGGGTATGTTCTGTTCTTTCACTGCTCAACATTGGCTAGCTACCTAATTACATCATTAAAGACACGATACTTCATCAAACAGAATATTACACTCCTAATATTTGTCCACCTAACAAAATAATTGTTTCATCCGATATGCTTAGCGTTGAAGATTAATTATAGTTTGGATTAACTTCTTTTTTTGAATCGACGTTCTTCATAGTGAAAATTGTGAAACCAAAGTATAGATCTCGCCTTTCAGGTGCTAATCTAAGGAACTGTTTAAAAACTTCCGTGTCAAATTACGATCCGGACTTTATTAGTTGTCGGCGATCATAGATAATTTTCACCTTGTCATTTGTAGCGTGATAAAATGTTGTGCCAACTTTATAATGGCTTGCCTCTCAGACTGTGGTTAGGAGATAAAAATAGACAATTGCGCATACTTAATATTTGCATTCTTAGGTAAAATTAGCTGCCCACTAATAATTTCAAAACCAGACAGAATTAAAATTCTGTCACATTTGATTATAAACAGGGTTGTGGAGTTAGTACAAGTCTTCGACTCCGAATCTTCTATTTTTATGCTGTCTGACTGACTCCTTCGTAAATGGCTAACGTATTTTAATTAGTAATAACAAATCGACTGCAGTAAAATACTCCAAAACAGATGACTTCATGGGAAGCTTCTTTGACATTGTGAAAGTATTCTTAAATAAATTTCTTAATCCAAAGTACATATTTTGGTTCTAATAGAATTAAAAAATTACATTTTTATCATCTACAAATCTGACTACATCCAAAACAACTTCAGGGTCCACAGCCCTGGTTATAAATATTATGACTTCTTTGACCCTTTGGGTGTATTTGTTTCAGCCCACACGACACCCCATTCGAGGATGGGACATTCAAGCTGACCATCGAGTTCACAGAGGAATATCCCAATAAACCACCAACAGTTCGATTTGTTTCTAAAATGTTCCACCCAAATGTGTATGCTGATGGTGGGATCTGCCTGGACATCTTGCAGAATCGGTGGAGTCCCACGTACGACGTGTCGGCCATTTTGACCTCTATACAGGTGAGCCGCCACCCTACATATGTGTGACAAGTTAGCTTCTTGACCTACATATGGGTTATTTTCTATAGTTACTTGAATAAATATCTGCCGTATTGACCTACACAAGTAAGCAACTTATTGACCTTTTTAGCACTAAACATCACAACAAATTATTTTTTCCAAGCACACACACACACAAATAATAAAGAAAATGATAAGTTAGCTCATGGTTATGTTGGCATTTTCTGTCAGTCGATAGCCAATTTAAACAATTCTGTATTCATCTTCCTCCTCAAATATCTTTGGTTAGTTTGACAAGTGAAGTTAATTTCCATCACTTGTAAAATTGGCAAAAATGTATTTACGAGTTGAATGGATATTGATTTTTTTTAGAACATTCTCAACTGCCGGAAAAAATACCAAAGTTACTGTGAATGTACGGTGCTATATGTTACCAACCTTGTGTTGTTGCTTGACTCTCTTCTGGTTCACACATAACTGAGCTATAGACAGTTTGGACAAACAAGGTGGAACCCCTAAAGTGTTAATTAAGATGAACATTATGGGTATCATCCAATGGAGTTTGCTCACAGTAAAGAAAGTGAATATTATCGGTGTTGTTACAGTCGCTGCTGAGCGACCCCAACCCCAACTCGCCAGCGAACTCTATGGCTGCTCAGCTCTACAAGGAGAACAGACGGGAATACGAGAAGAGAGTTAAAGCTTGTGTGGAGCAAAGCTTTGTGGACTAATACAACCAGCCACTCTACTAGACACCAAACACCATGAAAGACCAAGATGTGTCTTTTCTGGTTGTGGAACAAGCTCTCACAGGAACGTAACAGACCGAGATGTGTCACCAACTCTAGCATTGTGGAACAAGCTCTCACAGGAACATAACAGACTGAGATGTATCACCAACTCTAGCATTGTGGAACAAGCTCTCACAGGAACAGACCGAGATGTGTCACCAACTCTAGCATTGTGGAACAAGCTCTCACATGTTTGCTGTTTGATGTTATTCGAGGTCTTGGGGTCTCGGTTTCAAATCTAGCACCTGCCACTACAGGTGATGGGCTGTTGTTGGAAATGGTAAAACATTATTCAACAGAGTTGGATTTTTTGTTTTGAATTAATTTTATAATGTCGATGCATTTTAAAACCACACCGGTTCAAAATCTGCCAATAAAAACACATTTTTAACTCTAGTATAATTTCTGATGGTGAGAAATTGTTTCGCATTTATATCACTCATGTTGATGCGTCCATGCAAGAGTTGGTATAGCAACAATATTGGGACTAACATCACTCCAAGTCTTGATGCACCCATACAAAAGCTGGTCTAAACAACGTTGAGACTAACATCACTCCTAGAGTTGATGCGCCCATGCAAGAGTTAGGTATATATACAAAACTGAGACTAACATCACTCTTAGAGTTGATGCACCCATGCAAAAAGCTGGTCTAAGCAACGTTGAGACTAACATCACTCCTAGTGTTGATGCGCTCATGCAAGAGTTTGGTATATAAACAACGTTTAGACTAACACCACTCTTAGAGTTGATGCATCCATGCAAAAGCTGGTCTAAACAATATTGAGTCTAACATCACTCCTAGTGTTGATGCGCCCATGCAAGAGTTTGTATAGCAACAATATTGGGACTAACATCACTCCAAGTCTTGATGCACCCATGCAAGAGTTGGTATAGCAACAATATTGGGACTAACATCACTCCTAGTCTTGATGTGCCCATTCAAGAATTTGGTATATAAACAACACTGAGACCAACATCACTCCTAGAGTTGATGCGCCCATGCAAGAGTTGGTATAGCAACAATATTGGGACTAACATCACTCCAAGTCTTGATGCACCCATGCAAGAGTTGGTATAGCAACAATATTGGGACTAACATCACTCCTAGTCTTGATGTGCCCATTCAAGAGTTTGGTATATAAACAACACTGAGACCAACATCACTCCTAGAGTTGGTATAGCAACAATATTGGGACTAACATCACTCCAAGTCTAGATGCACCCATACAAAAGCTGGTCTAAACAACGTTGAGACTAACATCGCTCCTAGAGTTGATGTGCCCATGCAAAAGCTGTTCTAAACAATGCTGAGACTAACATGATTTCTAGAGTTAATGTGCCTATGCAAGAGTTGATATATAAACAATGTCGAGACTAACATGACTTCTAGAGTTGATGCACCCATGCAAGAGTTGGTATAGCAACAATATTGTGACTAACATCACATCTAGTGTTGATGCACCCATGCAAGAGTTTGGTATATAAACAACACTGAGACTAACATCACTGTTAGAGTTGATGCGCCCATGCAAGAGTTGATATATACACAATGTCGAGACTAACATCACTTCTAGAGTTGATGCGCCCATGCAAGAGTTTGTCTAACAACGCCGAGACTTGCATCACTCCTAAAGTTGATGTCAATGTTCGCTGTCTGAGTGCGCTGATGTAACTTGAGACTTGTACGTGTGTGTGTGTGTTATTTTGATGAAGAACCACGAATGTATCTTGTGGTCTTGGATAATTGAAGGTGTTGAAGACTCAGATGAATTTATTTATACTTGTTTTTCCTAATTGCAGCCCCAATAATAATTGTGCTATTTGTCCAACTCAAGATCTGGGTATGACGTGTTGTCTAGTTCTAGAGATATGCACCCCATTCAGGAGTTTTAATCACATTTTAATTCGATACAATTTATTAATAAAGCATAACGAAATATAATTTAATCCATTAACATAAAAAAAACTCTTTTAATTTATATAACTGGAAATAAAATTTTCTTTTTTATTTCTTAGAAAAAACTAATTTAAAATAATATGTTGAGGCAAGTTCCGCAATAAGTTTATAAAAAAAAGTTCATTTGTCCCTATCTATGTGTTCTATTATTTATTTATTATTATTCTTTACCATTTTCCTTTTTTCTCTCTTGTGTTTTTTGGTTTTCTCTTTTAGGAAGTTGCGTTGCGCGTTTCACACTCCTCCCTATGAGTTCCGATAGAATGAAACCTAGGTCGGGGGATTGGGCGGTGACGATCAATTTTCTTTAAGAGACATCCATTACCTCTTTGTCCATTGGCAGCAGTGTAAAGTGTGAACTGTGTTCTTCTTTTCATTGTAAAGGCCATATTGTGTTTGTCCACCTTTTATATGTTTCTATCCACCTTTCCTGTACCTTCTTCCAAATATAATTTAATATTGGAATCTAAGACTTGTCACCTACTCATTTATTATCTGTTCCAACCTGAGTTTGGGCATCAACGTAAATTTTGAAAGAATAAATGGAACCAAACCATCCATCTTGTCTTATATTGGTCGAACTATACACAAATTTTTCACAAGTTTTAAAATTGAAAATGTTTATATTTTCTGGTGGATCAACAATAGTTGAAATAGTGGAACCGGTGAAAAGTAAAATTCTTTTCAACAAGATGACATCGTTGAGGGGAAAAGTGTGAGAATCTCTCTTTCCAGCTCGTCATTTAGGTCTAGGTTTATTGGGAACTCTTCAAACTCTGCAGAAATACAAGAAGAGGATTTTTAGTGTTTGAAAATACAGGATCAGATGAGTTAGGTTAGCTCAAAATGAATTCCCAGTCAAGGTTTGGGGATTAGCTTTATAAGGATTGACACCTCAGTTTGGGATGGAGAAAATCTTGATCTTGAGTTACACGCTCTGGAATATTCTTTGTCTTTCACCTGTGCGGCACAAATGGCTGAGAGAGAGTGTGTGAGAGTGAAGATGGTGCGGTAGTTGGTAGTTGCTTTGATAGCATTTTTCATTAGGCAGAGTTTAATATCGATAGTGGTAGTTACATTTTTTAAAGAGTAACCAATGACTGGCTTACTACATTTTTCTTTCCAAGATTCGGCGCTTCTCTTTTTTTTTTTTTATTTGACGTCTGTGGACCTCAGGGATTGAGTAGTTTCCAATAAAGACAAACTAGACACTTTCCTTTATGTGGTTTATAATTGAAATTAACAAAATATGGCCCATCAATATATCAAATCCAGACAAGCCCCTAACCTGACTCAACCTTAGATAATTCTTCTCCTTCCTACCAGCACACTTATTAGATTCAATATAACATTATTCATAGTGCTGCTATCTATATAATGATGTCATAACTGAAAAACAGTCAGCTGTGGACAGTCAAACTTACAGTTCAACCAAAAGCATCAGTCTACTCTCTTAACCTGATGAAGCTGTCTGTGACATTGAAAGCTTGTCCTTAAAAATGTGTGTTTTTTTTAGTGTTATATCTAAACAATTTCTACTCCAGTATCACCTAGGTAAGTGTGCTGGCTATCCCTCCTAATTTAAACCAAAATATGTTCAATGACTTTCCAATGTTATGATCTCCCTTGTTTGGGGGGGG
>CABEEJ010002743.1:52120-86924 GCA_901482245.1 Timema douglasi
GGGGGGGGGGGGGCTTGTTGTGCTACCCACTACATACATGTAGATAGACTGAGCTGACACCTTACTACGAACTTTCGGAGCCCAAATTTTACCCGAGTTAACCCAATTTCTCTGCAGTGTGTCAAAAAGTCGAGCCGACCAGCGGTTGTGTTCTTCCAGCACTGCATGCCTCGTTTGTGCCTACAAACTAAGTAAAGGGTTGGAGGGGGATTTAGTCAAATGTGACCATGACACCACATCCCTTCTGTCCCATTTGCAGAGAAAGCATCATTATTTGGTATATTAAAATAGAAATTACCGTCAGGTCCCCAATGGCTTTACCAAGCACACTTTTCTTATTATTTAGTAGTATTTAGCGGTAGCTTCGTGTTCTTATATGATTCCTTCATACGTACAGCAAATGCCATCGGAACTGGGGTGTATTTATTCCTCTTATGGAACAACACAGATTTCAAACAATCGATAGAAAACAGCTGCCCTTCATGAGGATTGTACTTGGTCTTAAGTGCTACCATTATAGAATACACAAACTTGCAGCAAACCGAATAATTCTCCTGAGAAAATAAAAGCTTAAATTCTTCACAATGACAATCCTGTGTTCCAAGGGGAATTAAGTTTTTGAGTTGGTAGTATGGTAGCCATCACAGGGATAAACCAGATTAGGAATGAAATTGTCTGGGCAAGGAAAATTATGACGATGAAATATGTAGGAAAAAATACAGCAAAAGAGACCAACAAAGAGATGGGAAGAGCAGATAACCTCATGTGCGCAAGGTAGAGGATAAGAATTTAAGCAAATAAAGGAGGAATGGCAGAAGATGAGAAAGAGGGAGACAATGATTAAACTGACCTGACCACAGGATAATGATGCATGTAAAACTGAAGTTTCTAAATGAATTATATTGATGATAAAATATATACCTCTACCCACATAGTAATATAAAGTTTCATCTTATTTTTTATTTTTATCAAGGTGCTACATGAATGTGAAAGTGCACTTTTTTATTATTATTATTATTATTACCGCGTCTTACTACCCTTTCGGGTTATACGCTAATGTTTAATGGTAGGGTGATTGTGAGATAAAATGGAGGACCTACAGCTTAACGTTGGATCCGAACCACGGTGGAGGTCTGGCATTCCCCACATTCACAAGATGTCTTGTCAGAGGTGAAGGAAGGGTTTGGTAAATCAGATAAATCTATGCTGGGACCGAGGATTGAACCCCGGCCGCCACACAGAAGTCTTGACACCTTACCCCTAGACCGCCAGGTCACCAAAGTGCAATTTTGCTGAATATTCTTGAATTAAGTATTTTAAAAATGAAATCCTTTGAAAGCATCTAATTTTAGATTGATATCTCTTTCGATTTAAGTGTCTACATAGAAAGTTTCCAAACTTTTAAGAAGACTGGTGGTATTTATCAATTATTTCATACCTTGACACCAATGGAGCAGTTATGTTGAATACTTCCCATTATTACATGATGGGCGAGTTTATAAGATGTTAAAATGTTACCGATTAACATTTCAAAATTAATATAAATATTACAAAATATGTGGCATTGTGAACTTGAAAGTCCAGTGCCGTACCTACAAAAACACGCCACCTATTCATATCCTCCCATCTGCATCTAGGTCCTACCATTGGGTTTGGCAGTCAATATCCTGAACACAATTCTAGAGTCTTCCATTTGTGCTGCATGTCCTGCCCACCGAGTAATAATAGTATGCATTTCTTGAATATTTAAACTCGCTAACCTTGTCAAATTATAGGTTTCTTCAAATTATCGTCCCCATTCTGTGATGTTTGTAATGTCAAAAAACATTTCGCAAACATTCGTTTGTAAATATTTTGAATTTTCAAACATTAGTCAAGTTAACCTGCCCTTAATTTCAGCGCTAGAATCAAAATAAACACCCCGCGGTATGATCATATAAATATCTAGATACAAAATTCATTGGCATGTTTTGGCTGCACATGAAACGTCAGGATTTGTCACATCTCGTGGTTGGAAATATTTATGATTAAAATATGTTATACTTGGTGTATGGTCAAAATAATGGGTCCGTCTTTATATTTTATATACCTCAGGCTACTAGTTGTCAGTGTCCCTGGTGCCAATAACCCAGCCAATTGTCTATATTCCAGTCTCTTCTTGACGAGCCCAACCCAAACTCTCCTGCCAACTCTCTGGCGGCGCAACTTTACCAAGACAACAAACGCGAGTATGAGAAGAGGGTAGCGACGGTGGTAGAGCTCAGCTGGCTTAATTTCCAGG
Organism: Timema douglasi; assembly: GCA_901482245.1. Classification (NCBI taxonomy): domain Eukaryota; kingdom Metazoa; phylum Arthropoda; class Insecta; order Phasmatodea; family Timematidae; genus Timema; species Timema douglasi. The sequence continues at coordinate 54,402 of CABEEJ010002743.1, forward strand.
AAACGCGCATCGAGGACCCTCCAGAAAACAACACTACTCACTAATTACAATGTTATGACAACACTTGTATTAAAATTATCTGAAAATTTTTGTTCGTCCAAAATTTTTGCTACAAATTCTCAGTCTTGGTCAAGTAATAACTAAAAGTAAAATTGTCTTGCGCAATACAGGATATTTTTAAATGACAGAAATTCAACTTGATCCTTTAATTTTTTTCTGTGAAACTTTCATTTCTAAAATAAACACTTTGAAAAATTGTTCGGCTTTATTTATTTCATTCCGTGTAGGTTACGGACCTGTTGCAAGTTAGTAGATATTAGAAATATATTATTATTAGCACCGCGTCTTACTACCCGTTCGGGTTATACGCACTTATGCTAATGTGTAATGGTAGGGTGATTGTGAGATGAAATGGAGGACCTACAGTTTAACGTGGAATCTGAACCACAGTGGAGGCCTGGCATTCCACACATTCACAAGTTGTGATTAATACACGTCTTGTCAGAGGTGAAGGAAGGGTTTGGTAATCAGACAAATCTGTGCCGGGACCAAGGAGTGAACGCCGGCCGCCAGCACAGAAGTCTGACACCTTACTTACCCCTAGACCGCCAGGTCACCCTTTGAAAATATAACCTGAGACTTCCATTTTGCTATGTTGTATTAAACTGTTTTACCAATATGACTGACCAAAGAGAAAGAATATAACCCCCTCCACTTTCTCGAACTTCTGGCAACACAAAAGTAGTTTAACATTTTAAGAACTACTAGAATCTGTAATGCCACTACATAGTTTCTCAAAATACTAAGCACACAAAAGACAAATTCCAAAATGGTAAATTTACATGTTTTGGTTAGAAATTAACTATTCGGTAAATTACAAGTTTAACGTATCTTTCAACAAGTGCACAAAGTATAGGCTCTTTCGGTAGCAAACTACTTGTAGGGTATTGTGTCTATGTACCCTTTTAAACAAGCTAAAGCTCTACATGAAATTACTGCGTATCAAGTTGCAGCTGATGAAGAAAAATGTGTCTTTGAGAAAGCATTGAGCAAAGAGTTATATAGAATATTACAATCGAATACAAAGAAAGAAATAATTGAAGGTTGGTTGGAAATTAAGCGGTTTTTTTAAAAAAAATATTAAGCTCATCTGGATCACATAATTAACTATAAAAATGATATAATACTGATATACACCAATGGTTGGAACCAACTTTACATCGTGTTCTAAAGATAGTGTATTAAAATAACAATATAACTACTTGGAAGAGTGCTACAAAAATTTTCTTTGTAAAGGGACCTAAAAACGATCCGATCTGGTTGACCTGACTGTCTGTCGGCCTGACCAAATTAGGTGTTTTCTACAGACGACCTTAGTGCCTGATTATATTAGTTGTCTTTTTCTCTAAGAGACGCATGCATCATGCCTCATATTATTCAAACACCAAAAAGTTGATATTGTGCTAATAGCATCTTTTGGGATTAATTCTAGAAAAAGAAAAATGTGGGCCAAAAAACTGGCGGATTGAACGGAAAAGAATTCAGTAATATGATGTTAATACATACACAATACTACCCGTGCCAGTATTTGTGGTACAACTGACACACTGAATCGCCAGACAATGCTACAGACGATACGATGTCCGTGCGGTTGGATGCGCCGGCCAACCGACATGAAATATAAATTTGTCGGGCGACACACCTACACACAACCCGATATTACGCCTGATCTGACCAAATTGACCCAACCACCTGACCAAATCGTGTCGTCTGTAGGGCCCTTGATTTTAAAAATGTCATTTTAACGCTTTCTGGTTCAAGCATATAATACTGACTGGTGGATATGTTTTCTACGAGCCCAAGGTGTCTGCTCACACACTTTTACTGAAAGAGGCCTAAAATAATGTTCATTAAATTTCTAAAAAAAAATTAATTTTTTTCTATTAGACAACCAAATCACCCAAGCTGAAGTGGTTGAATTTTATTAAATGCACAGCAACAAATGATAAAACAAAGGATGTTATGGTAGCAGAGCATGGCTAAAAGTACAAGTGATACAGCGACATTGATGGTCCACAGTGTACTGTAAAGATCAGAGCACACACAATGGTTCTACATTACATCGGACTAAGTAACCCCCCATGGCTCAGGATCTATCTCCAATGGTACTAGATGGTTTTGTGAGAGTTAGCTACGCTAAGAACTATCCTATTAAAACAAGACATTTTAGTTATTCCTCTTTATTTCACTCATAAACAAAATTGTTTAGGAAAATATACATATAATAAAATAATAACTAAGGATCACAAACAAAAACAAAACTAAAAAAAATTTCTTGATCATCTCTTGTCTAAGCGTGGATCACTTTGTAAAAATGTCGAAACAGAAACATTGTGAAGATAAAAAGATTGAAATAGCTAAATACAAAACGGAACTCTTGTTTTTTTTAAAGTCTTGTTGACATGCTACAGTTGATGGCTACAACTCGAGAAGAATTTATTCTGACTTGAGCTCAGGAATGGAGTAGTTAAAGTCGATAATGTCTGATTTCAGTACCTGCAATCAGAGATAATGGCAGTATAAACATAAATTCAAGTAAACAAGAGATGACAGCTCACATTTTCTCACATAGAAGCCATTAATGTGACGTTTTATTTGCAAAAACCTTTTCTTATAGGACGAGTATTTAGGAATAGTAAAGTGTTTCTCAGCATACTCACTTGCAGAGAGGTCTGATAATAGGTTTTTCCGCGTTTAATATTTTACTAACAACATGCACAGTAGTAAAATAAATAATACTTTATCTTAGCATCTCAGGGTAAAAGTTGCAAACGCGGGACCTCTAATAGTGGTCCCTAAGTGATGAAAAACGCTAATAACTTTTATAAAAAAAATCGTTTAGCCAAATTGCTTAAGCAGTTATTAATTTACCTTTCATACAATCCATCAAACATCTGAACATGCATTGTCACTGCCAGATATACCCTAAACAGGTCCTTATTATTGTTTACTTAAACAAGCCTAGCTAAGCTACAAAATTATGTCAGCTCACTTTTTAAGAGATTTTTTCCTTCTTGTGTACAGCAATTATTTAGAAAAAATATTTTAACAAACCTGAATTTTTAAACATCCTTACATATTATGGAGTGCCTAGTGACAAACTTTTTAATTTCAATAGGTATCATACTAGATTATTTTGTAAAAAAGTAGACCCACTGGAAGACTACGGACGATACGGATGGATCATGCGCAGAAGGACATGGAGGATAAAGGAGTGGACTGGAGACATGTGGCTGAGGGAGAAGCTTGGAGAGATCAGGACTGGAAGAGTTTGTGCCAGACGACCCGCAGAGGCAGAAACGTCCAGCGATGACGATGATGATGTAAAAAAAAGTAAACTGATCAAAAATATAGTTTAGCATATTATTATATAAGTTGTGTGGGTTTTCATTTTTTTTTTTTAACTCAAGAAAATTTTTGCCCATAAAGTCAGCCCAAGAATTTGTAATTATTTAACTTATTTCCTGTAAAGTCGGACAGAATACATTTAAAACTCAATTATCAAGTACCGGTATATGCCTTATAATCTAACTTAAAGACTAGGACAGGCACAACATCCAGTCCCCAGCCGTTAATTAATTAGTCAATGTGAAAGGGTAAAAACCCATATTTTCAGCAATGACAAATTTTCGGCCGGGCCGGGAATCAAACCTAGGACCCTTCGCTCAGTAGGGAGACACGCTACCGACTGAGCTACAAGATGTTGGATCGGCAAATGCAACTCCATTTGTTTTTATTTCTTTGATATTAAATTTAATGTTGTATAAACCGACACAATAGCATCTCTTGTGGCTGCTTAGAACCAGTTTGATTGACTCACCGTACCAATACAAAGCCAAAGTGTTTTAAGAGAATACTCTTAAATACTATAACCAATAGAATATCATAAGTCTGAATAACTATTTAAGATCATGCACTAACCACACCCATAGTAACCGCAAAGAAGGCTACTCCTGCTAGCAACTGTAGATTATAGCCAGTTTGTTTCGAGTCATAGTCAGCCTTCCATGAACCCTGGGGTACAGGCAAATCATCCATGGTCGGCTCTTTGTGGTGGGCTGGGGGGTGATACGACCGTACTTGGCTCAATGAACCGCCTGAAACATGCCAAGGTTTAAAAAAAAAATCAATAATTTGCACTTTCTAACAAGAGACGGTTTTGATAAAGGGAATTTAAAAATGTAACATAAATGTATCAATTTGTGTCCTCATAGAAATATTGTGTTAAAAAAAATGCATCTTATATATATTTGTAGAATTGAGTAGGCCTATGAAGACATTAAAAAATGGGTTCTTGACATTACAGAATGTTATTTTATCAGTCACTGTACAGAACCAAATGGTATCTCGCAAATATATAGTTTGGGTTCTGATCGAGTAAAGTCATAATTCATAATTTAACAGGATCTTCAGAAATTATTCTTATATTGACCCTATGTTACAAACAATAGGCTACAATATATAGTTGGTGTGTCATAAAAATGTGATTTTATTCATCCAGCACAATCTGACCTTTTGTCCTTGAGTGGTCAAAATCTCACCTAGTAATCTTCTCAATAGAATGTATGACCTTATGTCCTTGAGTGGTCAAACTCTCACCTAGTTATCTTCTTCTCAATACAATGTATGACCTTATGTCCTTGAGTAGGTCAAACTCTCACCTAGTTATCTTCTTCTCAATACAATGTATGACCTTATGTCCTTGAGTAGTCAAACTCTCACCTAGTTATCTTCTTCTCAATACAATGTATGACCTTATGTCCTTGAGTGGTAAAACTCTCACCTAGTTATCTTCTTCTCAATACAATGTATGACCTTATGTCCTTGAGTGGTAAAACTCTCACCCGTTCACCTTTTCAATACAATCTCTGACCTTTTGTCCCTAATTCTAACCCAGTCATATTCAAAACACAGTCTGTGACCATATCGTAGGGGCAAAGATGTTGCTGACAATGAATATGACTGCAATTTTACAGGTTTTATAAAATAGGTCCCTAATGATTAAAATAACTATATAAAGGTACCTTCATGAAAAAATACCTTCATGTTGGCTCTACAATAAGTCCGGATATAAACAAACTAGAAAACGCAGTCAGAAGGTACTACTAGGAAGTGTAGAGTATATTTTGTATTTTAAATTTCACTGATGTGGAGGAGCAGGCCATTTTAAACAAACAGGCCGGTCCACTATAAATATTATCGTTGACCCAAAATACACCTGAATCAAACACACTCAGCTAAATAATAGTAAAAGTATTTCTATCTCTATAAGACAAGAAGTTAGAGAGAACATAATCAATTACTGAAATATTTTAGGGTGTAGCCAAATTGCAGCCAAAGCTCCATAAAAAACATCTCCAAACGTATTATAAATGATTTCTAAAGAAAATATATTTATTCACTTACCATTCAAAGCCAAAATATTTCTAATAACAGGTCGTATCGTTTTAGTAAGCATTTTAAGTTTATTTGACTGAAATGATTAACTAGTGAAGAAGCAAAGACTTTACAGATAAACTATACAAAAAATCAGAAATAGCCAGAGATAATCATAGACAAGTGGGAAAGAATATAAAATAGTCAACGGAAGAAAATAAAAAACTAAAGTAAAATACTAAAATGAAATTTACCAAAACAAAACTTCTCTTTGAAGCACCTTTGTATATAGAAAAATGATTTTTATAAAACTTGGCAAGGCTTTTTTTTTGTTGAGAGATTTAGGGTAAAAATATTATTATTATTATTATTATTATTATTATTATTATTATTATTATTATTATTATTATTAGCACCGCGTCTTACTACCCGTTCGGTTTATACGCACTTACGTTAATGTGTAATGGTAGGGTGATTGTGAGATGAAATGGAGGACCTAAAGTTTAACGTGGAATCCGAACCACGGTGGTGGCCTGGCATTCCCCACATTCACAAGATGTCTTGTCAGAGGTGAAGGAAGGGTTTGGTAATCAGATTAATCTGTGCCGGGACCGATATTTGAACCCCGAACCCCAGCACAGAAGTCCGACACCTTACCCCTAGATCACCAGGCCACCTAGGTGTAAAAATAAATCACGTGGATAACTTATGGTGGTATTTTGTTCATATGAGTTGGCTTGACTGTATTCAACAACTGTACGCAGGCGCACGGCCGACCTTGTCAAGGTGACCGTCTGTATTACTTCTTATTCCAATCAAGGAGTTTCTTGCTCTCTACACTTTCTTTTTGAAGACTTATATTATAGTTAAAATGTCTACTCCTCAGTCCGATATCGATAAAAGGAAGCAGATTAGTGTTCGTGGAATAGCTCAAGTTGAAACAGTGACAACTATCAAGAAAGCTTTCAACAGACATCTTCACTATACACTTGTCAAAGACAGAAACGTCTCAACACCGAGGGACTATTATTTTGCACTAGCTCATTGTGTTAAAGATAATCTTGTGTCCAGATGGATTCGAACCCAGCAATATTACTATGAAAAAGACCCTAAAGTAAGTCATAGATTTAGTTAAATTTCCATTTTTTGCTTTATTACATAGCTCTATTACAATTTAAATATTCAAAACTTTTTTTTTTTCCACAAAAGCTACATTTATCTTAGCACCGCGTCTTACTACCCGTTCGCGTTATACTCTTAAGTCTTAATTACGCTAATGGTATTACGGATATGAAGGTTATATTTAGAGGAAGTGTATACGAATTTGCTTGGAGGGAGAGAGTAAATAATTTTGGTAAAGTCAACCTCAGTACACCCGACTGAGTTTCAAACTTCCGACAACTTTTTTGGCATATTGCTAAGGTAATGAGAATAACAACGTATTACCCGCCTCGGTGCCATAGTTGGCTAACGCGCTTGTCGTGTTGAGCTCGACTTCTGAGGACAGGGAGATCGAGTTTCGAATCTCGGTCGGGTGAACTGGTTTTTTTTTCCTAAATGTTTTTTCACTCTCCCTTCACGCAAATGCAGGTTCACTTCCTCTAATTCAACCTTTCCAATTCCTAATCCATTAGCGTAATTAGTACTTAAAGCGTATAACCCGAACGGGTAGTAAAGACGCGGTGCTAAATATTATTATTATTATTATTATTATAATAATAACGTATTAAAATTAACATGGGGGGCTAGGGCACCATAGCTCGATTCTACAAACTTTTTTTTGTGATAATATATTATAGGCCTAGTCCCCTTAACATGGTTGAAATTATGTTAAACACAATATAATAAAATTAAATATTAGAATTACACTAAAAGAAACTAAACAAAACTATAAAAGACCGAAACATTTTATTTTATAACTATAATTCTTTTTTATTTAATTTATTTAATATGCGATAAGCTGAAATACAGGGACTTAAATGAGTTAAAATATGGTACTAGCACTTTAAAAACCAAGTTGCTGTATTTTTTTGAGGTTCTTATACAATCTATCATAGCTGTAGTACTTGAAATAATTGTGACTAAAACTTTATTTCAGCGAGTGTATTATTTATCTTTGGAATACTACATGGGCCGCTCCCTACAAAATACAATGATAAATCTTGGAATCCAGAGTGCTTGCGATGAAGCCATGTACCAGGTAACGCTGCTCATATTACTGCGTTAATCACAACACCTAGTTCAGTCCTAGGTAAGATAACTTCAGCTCTTTATAACTCATCATCTGTTGGTTCTCACAGCTTGGGCTAGACATCGAGGAGCTCGAGGAACTTGAAGATGATGCAGGTCTAGGTAACGGCGGTCTAGGTCGTCTGGCTGCCTGTTTTTTAGACTCTATGGCAACGTTAGGACTCGCTGCGTATGGATATGGTATCAGATATGAGTATGGTATCTTCGCCCAGAAGATCAAGAACGGCGAACAGGTCGGTCTCAACTCATTTTGGGAATAGTTTCTTCAGCTAACACAAATATCTATCTTCAATTAAACATGAAAACAAATAATTTGCAAGGCTTTTTGTTTTTCATAAGTTTCACTACCCTTTCAGGCTACACTTACATTTATTGATTACACTAATATGGTTAAATAGGAGGAAGACTAGATTAGTAGAAGTGTAGCAGTATTTGTGTGGAGGGAGATAGTGAAACCACTTAGGAAAAATGATCCTCGACACACCTGACCAAGCTTGAAACCTCAATCTCCTCGTAATCAGTAGTACAGTCTATTGGGAGAGTGATGCTTTAAACAAAACAACGTTTTATAATAACTGGGGTGTGTTAAAATATAATACTAGTCTAATTACTGTATATAACCCTTATTATATTATTGGTTATTTTTGTCCATCCTATCCTGCAAATTGTATTGAAATATATTCTAGCTTAAAATAGGTTTGTTTTGGTGGTCAATAGATGAGGCAAATCTCATGTTTCGGAACTATTTTGACATCACGGCATTGTTGCAGGTGGAGGAGCCAGACGACTGGCTCAGGTTTGGCAACCCCTGGGAAAAGGCTCGCCCAGAGTACATGCTGCCTGTCAACTTCTATGGTCATGTTGAGAACACCCCTCAGGGCAAAAAGTGGGTAAACACTCAGGTAAATTGGTTGATTTAGCAAGTATTTGGCATGACCATTTCTGGTTCACAGAACTTTGTGAAATTTATTTTACAATAAAAAAATACTTAGAAACAACTACAGAATGCATGGCTAGTCTTATGAATACATGGGAGAATGTCTTAGTATATTTTTTTAATAATTTGAGATGGAGGGAGGGGACACGCTTGAGCCCTCTGGTATTTGAGAGATTCAAGTTTTGTAAAAATCTCAAAAATATTAACCTGATTACAATTATGATTTTTACTTTAACTAAAATTTACATCTTTGAGAATTTGAATTTGTATTAAAGATTTATAAAAGAAAATTAAGATCCAGATTTTAAAAATATGAGTTGACCCCCATCTTCCCATAATATATATGTGCTTTAAGCATAAAAAATAATTTTTTTTTAGCACCACATCTTATTATACATTCGGGTTATATGCTTTTATATATATATACTAATTAAGCGAATGGCTTAGGGACAAGAAAGATTGAATTTTGAGGAAATGTACCTACATTTACTTACATGGTGAGTGGGAAACTATTTAAGAATAACCACCCTTGGTACATCCGACTGGGGTTGAACCACGATTGCCCCGTCATTGGCAGAATAGTCTATTGCGATAGTAGTGCCTTAGATCATGCGGCCACCGAGGCGGGTAGCATGTTTTCAAACAAATCAGTCTTCTGATAAGTATGGAGGCCTTGCCCTTATATCCTCCTCTGAACGTTTAATTTAATATAGCCGTTTGAAGCCATTTTTCCAATATACACTTATTTTTAAGAAATACACATCTTAATTGTTTCTAACAATATGGTTACAAACTGTATTGTTTGTATTTTCGCAGGTGGTGTTTGCGATGCCCTACGATAACCCTATCCCTGGCTTTGGCAACAATGTGGTCAACACACTTCGCTTATGGTCAGCCAAGTCACCCATAGAGTTCAACCTTAAGTTCTGTGAGTGTTCACACGACGCAAACGTTCACATATAACTCGTCTTCTCTTCACTCTATGTTCACAAATAATCGAGTGAGGTCACAAGCAGGGAATTTTAAACTACAGAGGAAGTGTCACGGAAAATAGTTGATTTTGTTATCAAAGAAGATAAATTATATATTATATTGTATTTAAACACTCTTGTTAGTAAATTTTTGTTTATTTATTTTTTGAGGGCATTTAAAAAATATGTGTTTAAATTTTTTTATAAATACATAATTTTTAAATATTCCTTTAAAATCTAGTATACATTATAGCACTGTTAGTAACGGTAGTGTCAATATTTGCATATAGAGGCTGTCATGTTGTTGGCACAACGAACCCTTCAGCCATTAATCTTAATCTTCTACACCAAAACTGGTCCTTATTTGTTCAAGTAGCTCCTCATTAGTCCTCATGAGACTGAGTTTGGCCTCGTTCTAGACCCACTGTTTCACAAAATAGTTCTGGAGGCACCGGGTATCAAACCCTGGACCACTGGATCTATAGCCAATTGACACCAGAGGAAATATCTGTATTTAGGGATCGGTGAAGTATCACAGAAATTATCTTTGGTTTGAGTGGTCACCTTATATAATTAATTTTTCGTTAAATTCATTAAGTCGTTCAGGATCTTATATTATATTTTACTTTCCTTTTTTTCTCGCGAGATTTAACATTTCATTAATTAATTTTGATTTTTTTCTTTCACCAAGTCAACGACGGAGACTACATCCAGGCTGTTCTGGACCGCAACCTTGCCGAGAACATTTCCAGAGTCCTCTATCCTAATGACAATGTATTTGAGGGCAAGGAGCTTCGTCTCAAACAGGAATACTTCATGTGCGCCGCAACACTGCAGGTGCGCATTATCACTTGCCGTGAATGTGACTATGGTCAGAATATTGGGAGATAGACTGCTATAGCCCTAGTTGGGCATGTTGTAATTATGATAATCATGATTTTCCCATCCTCTTTTATTATGAATTATCTTTTATATTTATTTTATCATTCCTGTAGCTCTCTCTTTGAATTCGATTTCTAAATTTTAACCTCTATCTAGCTTCCTAAAAAAATAAAATTGTATTATTTGTCCATGCTCTTAAAATCATATTAAAAATATTATTTATTTAGATGCTGTACTGTATGGTACAATATTTTCAACAAAAACAAAACCCCAAATAAACTGTAAATTGTGAAAGGTAGCTAAGGTATGGCTATGTTTGATTTGTATAATATCCCCAGAACACAGAGGTAATGTTGAGTATCTTTATAGTTGGCTGATATTGAAGTGAAACGGTAAAAGAAATTTTAATAATAGTCTCAACGAAAAATAACCTAATCCTGGATATTAGGAGTTTTGTTTAGTTACTAAAATTGAATTTGATATCCTTAATTGTATGTTCATGATTTTAAATAAAACAGTACAGCAAGCACACTTAGCTGAGTGACATTGAAGTAGAAATTGTTTTGATAAAACACAAAAACATATTTTTAACGACAAACTTTCACCCCCTCAAAAAGCTTCTTCATGTTAAAGAGAGTAGACTGATGTTTTTGGTTGTACTGCGAGGTTAACATTCAACTGTTGTTTGTTTTTCAGTTATGATTGCACACAACAGATGGCAGTATATCCTCTGTACTGTTCTTCTCTCCACCTTACTTTAGTTTTTGTTCTTATTATTCTTTCCAGTATATTTATCATATTTTTGTACATTGGCACATTAGTGCTGTCCCTTATTATTTTTATCACCTTTTCTTGTCTCCTTTACTAAAAATCAATAATACATTTCTCTTATTCCATATCACTCTCGGCAACCTGTATAATCGTAACTGAAACATGGACGATAAACTTGCTTAGTTTCAGGGTCAATGGAGTGCACATTAGACACAGTTAAGCATATAAACTACAAAAAGTATATCAAAATTATTTAAAAGAAAAAAAAGAATGCAGCCATATTTTTAAAACCTTATAATATTAACAGGACATCATCAGGAGGTTTAAATCCTCGAAGTTTGGTAGCCGGGATGTGGTAAGGACCTCTTTTGACGTGTTTCCGAGCAAAGTGGCCATCCAGCTGAATGACACACATCCTTCCCTCGCTATTCCCGAGCTAATGAGGATACTCTTGGATGTGGAAGGACTTTCCTGGGAAAAAGTGAGTATAGACCACCATCATTATTCAGGAAAATAAAAACAAGTGAGTTTGGACAGTTAAACAGTTTAACTCTGCTCAAAATGAAACTATTGAAATTTAAGTACTTTCTTATTTAACGCTAGCAACGTAAAAAAATGTGTTAATTGGTTTAAAAATTAAATAAGTTATCACTGACCAAACTAACTAACAGTTGTTATAAATTACAGTCATGGGATATTGTGGTCAATACATGTGCCTACACCAACCATACAGTTCTCCCAGAAGCCTTGGAAAGATGGCCGTGTTCATTGTTGGAGAATATTCTTCCCAGACATATGGAAATTATTTACCACATCAACTTTCTTCATTTAGAGGTGCGTGACTTCCTCCTTCTCTAGTCCTCCGCTGTCAAACATAACTAGTTTAAGGATCTCGTTGGCTCTTTAGTTCAAGCAGATTTCACCTGGGTGACCGCTTAGTTTAACACGGTGGTGCACAAAACCCTCTAGTCGCGGCCTTATTTGGGGTTTTGAGTTATCGAGGCGTCACCAACTCTTTTTCATTGATGATAAAGAGGATATGTAAAACCCCTATTAAGTAAGATGGAGCCTTTGTAATTATTTAAACAAATTTTATGTGCAATAAAATTACTCCGACTATAGACATTTGACAACCTAAGAAACATTTATAGGGCACCGAAAATTCGCCTTAAACATGAGATGGATGAGGAAGAGGTGGGAGGAAAATGTTTATTATATTTATATAGTGACATGGGGTTGAAACCACAATAAGTATATGATCCGCCTTGGTGACCTAGTTAGCTAACGTGCTGGTTTTGTGTTGAGCTAGACTGCCGAGGATGAGAAGATCGAGGTTTGAATCTCGCTTGGGTGAACCGGGCTGGGGGTTCCTAAATGGTTTTCCACTCTCCCTCCACGCAAATGCCGATTCACTTCTCTTAAATTCAACCTTCCTAACCCGTTAGCATAATTAGTACTTAAGCGTATAACCTGAACGGGTAGTAAGACGCGGTGCTAAATAGATAGAAAATATTCCATTCAGAGGAAATATGGCTCCAATCAACTACAGTAGCTTCATGGCTTCTTTGGTGCTGACTGACATCTTGAAACGTTACAAGAACAAATTATGTATACCTACACCGGACCAAATGATCTGTAAAAACATGTGTTTACCAGCTGTCACTTCTGACGATCAAAATTTAGGTATATACCTAAATGTTGACTGTCAGAAGTCAGCTGTGAGCTGTCAGTCAGCACCAAAGAAGTCATGGGGTTACTGTATATTGCATTGAACATTGAAAGGAGGATAGTAGTTCAAAGCCTAAACACTTATCAGAAAATAGTAGGTATCAAAGTTCACAATTAAAACACAACAAAACATATTATTGTGTAATTTTCAGGGGAACATTATTCCCCTCCTTCACGCAATCATGTGTTTCGTTGCGAATTTTGAGACCTACAATTTTCTGGTAAGTGGTCAGGCCTTACCCTTCTATCCACCTCTCAAGGTTTGGTTCTAAGAAAACTTGCCAACATTTTATCTAGAAAGGGTATGTCTGGTCTCCTTAGTGAGAAGTGTGGTCACCTCGATACCAACTGTTGTGTTCTCTGTCCGGTTTAAAGGCTGTGAGGCAGAAGTACCCCGGCGACTTTGACCGCCTGCGACGTATGTCCTTGATTGAAGAGGAGGGGGATAAGAGAGTCAACATGGCCCACTTGGCCATCGTTGGCAGCCATGCCGTCAACGGGGTTGCGGCCATCCACTCTGAGATCATAAAGAAGGCAGTGTTAGTGTTGCCTTTACTTGGGGTTTGAAACTTTTCACATCCTGGCACAATGTAGTTTAACACAGTATCATCTATTTTAAACGGGTGACCTGGTGGTCTAGAAATAAGGTGTCCGACTTCTGTGCTGGAGTCCGGGGTTCAATTCTCAGTCCCGACACAGATTTATCTGATCACCAAACCCTTCCTTCACCTCTGACAAGACACCTTGTGAATGTGGGGAATGCCAGGCCTCCACCATAGTTCGGATTCCACGTTAAACTGTAGGTCCTCCATTTCATCTCGCAATCACCCTACCATTACACATTAGCGTAAGCGCGTATAACCCAGAATGGGTATTAAGACGCAGTGATAATAATAATAATCTATTTTAAGATACAAGAGATATGTAATATCAAAGTTTCACAGATATGTCGCTAGCATTCAAGTGAAATAATCAAGTTTCCACGTAGTATAGGATTAACCTATAACTAATTCTTTGCGGAGCTCCAAAATTTTAAACCCTGAGCTAACTAAGATCCATATTAGATTTGAAATTCCAAACAAAAAATATATTTAAAGGACTAGAACCAAATTTCAAATTAAAATACATCCCATATTCGGATTTGATAGACTATAATTCAATGCTGACCACATGACACCCCCTCTCCACAAAAGTTGGAACTATATTAGCCAACAGACAACAGCTGCTTGATTGCAGGCTGAAGCCATTGATCTTGTTTGTTTTGTATTTCAATATTCATACCACAAAGTAGAGTTGGGTCATATCCACTATTTTACGATTTTGAAGCTCCAAATAACCTTCAAATACGTTATCATGGAAAAAGTTATGAACATATTAAGTGTTAAATTACTAGTCTGGGGCTGGGTTCTTAAGTTCATTCTATAAGTATGATTGGTTTTGAACCACCAATAAGCTGTATTGAAGTTCTAAAACAAATTTCGCTTGAACAAAAAACTCATTTTTTTAAGGATTTAGGTATTGAATCTGAAATTATTCAAATCCTTAAATCTTAAATATTCTTAAGGATTTAAGGGATTCGTTTATTATAAAATAATAAACAATTTTATCATAACATTTTATTTAGTTTAACACACTATATTTCATAACAGTGTATGTGAGTAGTGTGGCCATCGCTTAGATTTTATTCTAATCGGTCGCGGATCAAATGTGATGTTTATGGCATTAAATTTGTTATTAAAACTAAATGGAGACGCATGGCTGAGTGAGAGTTTGGAAAGATCGACGGAAAAGGAAGAGGATGTGACAGGCAACCCACAGAGGCGGAAATGTCGGAACATGATGATTTAAACTTTACCTGAAAAAAAATCTAGTATAGTAATGGATTTGGATTGAATTTTAATAAACTACATTGAACTATATTCAAAATCGATTCAAAGCATTTTACTTCCGAATTTGAAATCTTCTAAAGCATGGTATCCAATTAATAACCCAAACTGTTACTAGAGCACGGTGAGGATAAAAAAGGGTTGAAATAAATTCTTATCGCTAGATTGCAAGCACTCAACTCGACCTTCACCGGCAGGTTTCATGATGGACGAGATTGTGTTCTAGGTTCAAGGACTTCTTCGAGTTGAGCCCTGAGAAGTTTCAGAACAAAACCAACGGTATCACTCCCAGACGATGGTTATTGTTGTGTAACCCTTCCTTAGCAGATCTGATTGCAGAGGTAGGTCTAAACGCAATACTGGACTCTGCATGATAGATTTGTTGTAAATAAAATAATTGGATTTTGCTATATAAAAAAAAGTTGTATTTCGGTACTAAAAGTCCTTTCCTTTTAAAGTTGTGTTGCGTGTATCACACTCCCTCCTGGGAAGTTCTGATGGAATGAAACCTAGGTCAGGGGATTGGGCAGTAACAATCTATTTTCTTCAAGAGGCAACCATTACCTCTTTCTCTAATGGCAGCAGTATGAACTGTGTTCTTCTTTTCATTGTAAAAGACCTGCCTCGGTGGCGTAGTTGGTTAACGTGCTTGTCGTGTTGAGCTCTACTGCTGAGGACGAAGAGATCGAGGTTCGAATCTCGGTCAGGTGAACTAGGGTGGTTTTTCCTAAATGGTTTTCCATTCTACCTCCACGCAAATGTGGGTTCACTTCCTCTACTTCAACCTTCCCATTTCCTAATCCATTAGAGTAATTAGTACTTAAAGCGTATAACCCGAACGGGTAGTAAGACGCGGTGCTAAATAATAATAATAAAACATTGTAAAAGCCATATTTTGTTAGTTCCTTTTATATGTTTCTATCCACCTTTACTATACTTTCTTGTAAATATGGTATTAAATGTCTGAAATTTATTTATTTTTTGGCTACAGTGTAAATAAAAATCATTTCAAAAACTTAGGTGGAACAACAATGCCTCGCTACAATGAACTTTAAATATATTTTAATGTGTTAGTAAGATTTCATAAAAACATGTCATGATATTTCACTGCATTAGAGTTGAAACAGTTTTATAAGTTTTGATATCGCATAACTTTTCACATTTTTTGGATTAAAAATTATGCATTTTTACCAGAATTTTATATGTTAAGTTATAAATAAAAAATCTTAACTATTCTAACTTTTTTTTTTTACTAAATTAAATTCTTGACACACAAATTATTAAAGAACGCTTAGAGAGGTGAAATCAGATTAATTGGAGATAGACTGCAAATGTTGCATGCAGTTGCTGGATGTTACATTCATGGTGGCTACACACAGGGGAAACCTGGAAAAGTCAGGGAATTTTTGAATGAAAGAGAAAACAGGGAATTGTCAGGGAATTTAGCTAAAAATAAGAAAAAATTCAGGGAATTAAAAAATGTCTAAAATATCCCATTAATTTCGCAAATAAACATTAAAACAAGTTAATAATACCTAAAAAAATAACATTTTAATTTTTTAAATAACTGGTAAAACTGTTTATGTTTAGTAGATACAAACTTTTTTTTTAATATGTGATCAATAATAAATAAAACTAAAGTTATCATCCACCATTAAAACTGGAAAAAAGTAGTCGGGGGAAAATTGAAAGATGTTGCCTGGAAAACCTGGAAAAATCTGGGGATTTTGTAAAATATGTTTTGTAACCACCCTGTACATTCTAAATGTTAGGTTTTGCATACTGGATGTTGCATGCTGGACGCTAGACAGCAATTGCCATGGTGTTTGTCTTTTTCCAGAAAATAGGTGAGGAATGGGTGGTCCATCTGGACCAGCTACAACTGTTGAAACAGTGGTCACAGGATCCTGGATTCCAGCGAGCAGTCCAGAAAGTTAAACAAGAGAACAAGTTGAAACTCTCTCAGTTGTTAGAGAAGGAATACAACATCAAGATCAACCCTTCGTCTCTGTTCGACATTCAGGTGTGTTGATGCGTGCTTGCAGGAACGATGTGTATTACTCTCGCACAGAGGTTGATAGGGACTTGGAACTAGCAAATTAAAATGTCATTGCTTTGTTTAATGTGCAATGGAAGAGGATGCGAAAAAAATCCAGTGTCTTTGCTGTTTTTATGGCAAAACTTTCTTTTTTTTTTGCCAAAATAAATGAAATGTTGCTCCTGCACATACATAGAATTTAATTGTCTTCAGGTGGTGGTATTAACAGTTCCTGAATATCTGTCATGAACATAACGGCATTATCTAACAAACTTTTTAAATGAAGAGAAAAGTTGTGGTTAAATTCCAGAGTTTTTGAAGTCGACACGTGAAGAAAATTAAATTCTATATTTGTAATGAAGCAATTTTTTTTTATTTTGGCAAAAAAACATATTTTTTTTGTCATAAAATCTGCAAAAAAATACTGACATTTTCTCGCGACCCTTCCATCCCACCTTAAGTAGTTGCAATTACTGAAAAAGTAGTTAATTCTTTTTTCACCATGGCTTTTATTGTTGTCTGCAAAGGTCTGTCAAGTTGGTAATCCCTCACAAGTTTGAAGTTATTAGGGATATTGATGTAAACCGGTCTTGATGGTATAATAGACCTTTAAAACGATATATAAATTTTTATCAATTTCCAAGGTATATTATTTTTACTGTTATCGATAAGGTTATTGAGAATGATGATGATGTTTTAGGTTAAGAGGATTCACGAGTACAAGCGTCAGCTGCTCAACTGTCTTCACATCATCACCCTATATAACAGGATCAAGAAAGATCCCAATGCCAACATCACTCCCCGGACTGTAATGATTGGTGGGAAGGTAGGATCCGTAACTAGGTCCATTACTTTGACCTTTTTAACAATAATTTACTAATATCAACAACTATTTCATAGCACCGCGTCTTGCTTACTACCTGTTCAAATTGTATTCTTGTGTACTAATTACACTATAATATGTTGAGGATGAGGAAGATTTAATTAGAGAAATTGTACCCGCATTTGTGTTGAAAGAGAGTGGAAAACCCACCCTCAGCACACACGACTGAGATTCGAACTCTGATATCCCCGTCCTTGGTGGTCTAGTCTATTGCCAGTGTGACGCCTTGAACCATGCGGCCACCGAAGCGGGCTACTATCATTCAGTAATTAGGGTTGAACAAAGTTCGTCGTAAAACTTGTGTTCATATTGTGGCCATTCAACAGCCTCTCTTGTTTCTAGGCTGCCCCAGGCTACTATGTCGCCAAGAAGATAATCAAACTTATCTGTTCCGTGGCCAGTGTGGTCAACAATGACCCTATAGTGGGAGACAAGCTTAAGGTCATATTCCTGGAGAACTACCGGGTGACTCTGGCCGAGAGGATCATGCCGGCTGCCGATCTGAGCGAACAAATCTCTACCGCTGGTACAGAAGCCTCCGGTACAGGAAACATGAAGTTCATGGTGAGCACAAGATTTTAGATATTTCTCGGTTGTGTAACATTGTTTTTGTCAGAGCAGTCAAAGGTGATGGTGGCGTAATTAGGCGTGTGCAAAGTCCAAGGTTTCATTTGCCAAGTGGATCAGAATTTAATATTTAAAATAATAGAGTTGGGGTCAAATCAACTATATTACGAATTCAAATCTCCAATTCAACCTAGATTGCTGAATCTTGGAAAAAAATTATGAGTCTAAGAGGAAATATAAATATAATAGAAAACGCTAAATATTAACCTCCATTCATTATAACATTCACAAATTCAGTTAGGTGTTAAATTACTGGTCTGGGGCCTGGTTGTTTAGTTGATCATTATAATTGGTTTTGAACCACCAATAAACTGTTTTAGAGCTCTAAAACTCACTTAGAAAATTGAAATAATTTTTTTGTTAACGATAAAGTATTGAATTCTAAACTTTATCAAATCCTAAAATAGTCTTAAGAATTTGAGTCCTATCTCTATAAAATATTTTTTTATTATATTTTGAAGAAGGTCCAGGAAAGGTGGATAGAAACCTATAAAAGGGGGACGAACACAACATGGCCTTTACATTGAAAAGAACAACACAGTTCACACTTTACACTGCTGCCATTGGACAAAGAGGTAATAGTTGCCTCTTAAAGAAAATCGATCGTCAACGCCCAATCCCCCAACCTAGATCTCATTCTACCGGAACTCATCAGGGAGGATTGTGAAACGTGCAACGCAACTTCCTAAAAGATGAAACCAAAAAAACACAAAAGGGAGAAAATGGAAAATTGTAAAGAATGCAAGGACATATAGATAGGAACATGTAAAAGGTATAACATAAAGGACAAACACAGGAAAAGTACATTGAATGTTAATGTATAATATCTCTCTTTAAGGAAAACCTCTTTTCACTTTATGAGGTAATTGTATTACATTTGAAAGACTAATTTTATAATAAATGAAAGTGATAAAACTAAAGAAAAAGGAAAAATAAACTATTAAGAGTAAAATTGATGAAGAAAGCCCACCTAGGTAAAGAGGGAAAATGTGGGAAGAGTCCAATGCACAAAGGTGACATCTTCTTCCTTTCTTCTGTCTTCTATAGTAGAAGTAGTCACACACACATTTTAACACAAATATCATAATATTTCGGCATTGTTGCCTTTATCAAACACAGAGAAGAAGAAAGTACATAGTACACAAACAATGGATTACTCCATTTTTCTCTTTCTCATTTTCCTCTTTCCCTAGGTGGGCTTTCTTCATCAAATATACTCTTAATATTTTATTTTTCCTTTTTCTTTATTTTTATCACTTTCCTTTATTATAAAATTATCTAGCCATTGGGCCACCTCATTTTTAAACATTTGAAAGACTAAGAAAATGTTTTATCCCGTGTATGTTGACTGGCTATAAGTTTGTAAAGTGCTATATAAATCAAAATCCGAGCTGTAGAGTACCTTTAAACTCATCTAGTGCGATGTGTTATCCTGTTCCTAGTTGAACGGGGCGCTCACCATCGGAACGCTGGACGGGGCCAATGTAGAGATGGCTGAGGAAATGGGTAATGACAACATCTTCATCTTTGGCATGACGGTAGACGATGTCGAGGCACTCCAGAATCGAGGTTACAACGCTTACGACTACTACAACCGCAATCCCGAGATACGGCAATGCGTCGACCAAATACAGAACGGCTACTTCAGTCCGAACAACCCCGACGAGTTTAAGGATATCGCAGACATCCTTCTGAAATACGACCGGTTTTACTTGCTGGCCGACTACGAGGCTTACATCGCGTGTCAGGATAAGGTCAGCAGTATATACCAGGTAAGATATGTTTTGTCTGGTGTGTTAACACAACAGTTCATACTCGGGAATGTGGAGTCTGACTATGGCTTCAGAATAAAACTGTATAATATTGTGACAAAATATGGTAAGTATATTATTATAACTTAGTTTTTTTTTTAAATTCTTTATGGCCATTATTTATAATTTGGATTGACAAATTTATTTTAATATACGCTTCCCATGAAGTCATTTTATTGAGGCATTTTTTTCATCCCCGCGTCATACTGTTAAGGTTATACACCTATGTACTAGTTAAAACAATGGGCTAAGGATTAGGAAGGCTCAATTTAGAGGAAATGAACCCGCACTTGTGCAGGAGAGTGTACAACCGTTTAGGGAAAACCACCCTCGATGTTACCCAACTGGAATTTAACCCCGATCTCCCCGTCTAGGGCACTCTAGTCCAACTCGAGATTAGCGGTTTAGAACATTTTACTGCAGTAAATTTTTTAGTACTAATTAATATACTTTGGTCATTTATGAAGGAGTCTGAGTTGAATGATAGGAAATTAGAGATGTCAAAGGTTTGGCATACATACTTGAGAGCCGTGGTTTTACTTGCTATGAGGCTTACGAGTGTCTGCACGTAGAGTAAAAATGTTCGCTCGTAAGTATTAGTGTTGTTTTAGCACTAAGTCATGCTACCCATTCAGATTATACACTTATATACTATCACGCTAATGGGTTAGGGAAGAGGAAGGTTGAGTTTTCACTGGAAATGCACCCTCATTTGCACAGTAGGAAAACTCTCCTTCAAAATACCTGACTTGGATTGAACCTCGATCTTCCCATCTTCGGCAATCTAGTCTCTTAAGAGAGTAGCGCCTTAGACAATGTGACCATCTAAGGGGTGTAAACATTATTTAAACCGTGTAGAAACACTACAATATTTTAAAGCTATATGTTTACAAGCCATTAGGTGATTACTCATTTTATTATCGATGTTCATTGTAAAACATAGTGGTCGCTTGTTGACCTAAACTAACCTCGCTCCTATCAAAGGAAGAAAGGTCACTTGTTGACCTTACCACTAGCTCAGAGACAGACAACTTCCTTCTATCAATAGAGATATAATATTAAGGCAGAAATTATTTTTAATCTCAATACATTATTGCCATGACCCGGGCACAGGTTGGAAACAGTTCATGATGACGACGACGGCATTTTTATCGTAATCTTGTTGGATCTATTAATTCACAGCACAGCCAACCTGCAATTTTTATTCGACTAGCCACATCACAAACGAAGTATCCGTCTCTCTACATTTGGGTCGAATCCGCTATTTTACGAATCTGAATCTCTAATTTACCTTCGAAACACAAATTTTGGAAAATATTATAAACATTAGAGGTGATATTAGAATAATATAAAATACAAAATTACAAATGTTAACTTTCTAGCATATAAATCTCTTAAAAGGAAAACCTCTTTTCACTTTTTGAGCTAGTTTGTAATATATATATTTGGAAGAAGGTATAGGAAAGGTTGCCTTGCTCCTCCATGAAGGGTTCCGATAGAAAGAAATCTAGGTAAGAGGATTGGCGGCAATGATCGATTTTCTTAAAGTGGCAGCCATTACCTCTTTGTCCATTGGCAGCAATGTAAAGTGTGAACTGTGTTGTTCTTTTCATTGTGAAAGCCATTTTATATTTGTTCCCTTTTATGTTTTCTATCTACTTTTCCTGTACATTCTTCCAAATATATATATAACATTCTATCTTATAGCTATTCATTATAACATTCATATACTTAGTTAATTTGTGATAGCTAAAATAATATAATAGTAGTAAAATAATAGAGCACAAATAAAAGTAAAAGCCTTTATCACATATTTGTACACACTTCACGATTTCGATGCTATTATAGCATCTTCCTAAGGAGGTAGTAGTAACAATGGTAAGACATTGTCAATTGTTAAATTATAGGTTTGGGGCCTGGGTGTTAAGTTCATCCTGCAATTAAAATTGGTTCTGAACCACCATTAAGCAGTATTAGAGCTCTAAAACAAATTTCACTTGAAAAATTGATTGTTTTTAAGAATTTGTGTTTCGAATCTTCAAATATCTTTATGGTTTGAGGGTCCCATCCCTACTTTTTTCCTTTCAACAAGAAGTTGGTTCACTTGCTTATATTGACAACATTCCAGTGGTTGTCTGCCAACTACATCCAGATCTAAAATTAAAGAATAGTTTGTGAGATCTTTACATTTATTGCTGGAGTATGATAGATCTTGTATTATGACAAATTAACCATTAGATTCTTGACTGCAAGATCTCTTTTCATTCACTCCAACCAAATTAATATTTTGGGTTCATCAACAGCTATCTTCATCATTAGTGGTTTTTTTTATTACATTTTTTTTTTTTTAGTGGCCGGGTCAGTTTAATAAAATGCCTCCATCTTACTCTTTCATTCCACAATTTTCTATTCTGTCTTTCTCTCTCTCTCAACTTCCTCGGTCTCGCGTTTTTTTTCTTACATCTTATTCATAATTCTCCTTGGGATTCTTTCATTTTCCATCCTCATTACATGTCCATACCATCTGTCTTGTTTCCTCTACTATTTCATGTACTCCAACATCCTCATTTCATGTCCATACCATCTCAGTCTTGTTTCCTCTACTATCTCATGTACTCCAACATCCTCATTTCATGTCCATACCATCTGTCTTGTTTCCTCTACTATTTCATGTACTCAAACATCCTCATTACATGTCCATACCATCTCAGTCTTGTTTCCTCTACTATCTCATGTACTCCAACATCCTCATTCTTTCCAGGATAACTTAATTTTTAATCTTGTTTCTCCTGGTGACATGCTCCTAACGAACTTACCTTACCATTGCACATAATTATACATGTGCTGCAACTGATGTCTGGTTTTTTTTTAATCAATAAATCCTTTTATTTTGACAATAATCAAACTGAACCATGATCTCTCAGATGCTAGTAACACGACTTTATGCATTCTAGGACCAGACCAAGTGGGTGGAGATGGCCATCAACAACATCGCCTCTAGTGGCAAGTTCTCGAGCGACCGCACCATCGAGGAGTATGCCAAAGATATCTGGGGAGTGGAGCCGAGTTGGGAAAAACTGCCCGCGCCCCATGAGCCCAGAGACGAGGACGCAACTCCTGCGGTTAAATAGTGCGCTAGTGTCTAGTAGTCTGGTAGTAAGATGATGAACAAACGTTCTTAAACTTCTACCATCATCTAGTTGGAAAATATTATCTATCTCTATATTAATGTTGATTGTTGAGTTGCACACAAACCTACAGGGTACTGTTGATCGGTGACCTGAGATTATCATTTGAATCTGTACTGGCAGCTAGCTAATTAATTGCCCGAGAAAATTAATCCTTAAGTTAGAACTGACTGATATCATTATTATAGTTTTACATGATGGCACTTGTAATAGGCCATCAGTAAATACATTTTATATTGCAATTTTTTTATTTTATAAACCCATGCTGCCATAGCCCAGTTGGTGTTTTACTCTCATCCGCT
Source organism: Timema douglasi (assembly GCA_901482245.1). Classification (NCBI taxonomy): domain Eukaryota; kingdom Metazoa; phylum Arthropoda; class Insecta; order Phasmatodea; family Timematidae; genus Timema; species Timema douglasi. Next base: position 78,112 of record CABEEJ010002743.1, read on the forward strand.
GAAGACGGGGACTGATGTACCCCAAATTTTCATAATCATGTGTTTGGTTGTGTTTTTTATTGTGAGCTTTGAGGCTTACAATTTTTCGGTAAGTGTGCAGGCCTTGCCCTTCTATCCTCTTTTCAATGTTTAATTTATTTTATAAAAGCAAAGTTTGACTAAAATATTTAAATAATTTGTAATAAATCAAATACTTACCACTATTTAAAGATGTTTTTCCATGTCATTGTGAAATTAAATGAGTCACGTGATGCAATCGTTATGGTACATTTACATTTTGGCACTTGTGTCATCTATTGGTCTCGCGTCGACGCTTGCGTCATCTACCGTTCTCGCGTCGGCGCTTGCGTCATCTACCGGCCTCGCGTCACCTACCTGACTCGCGTCGGCGCTTGCGTCACCTACCGTTCTCGCGTCGGCGCTTGCGTCACCTACCGTTCTCGCGTCGGCGCTTGCGTCATCTACCGGCCTCGCGTCACCTACCGGCCTCGCGTCACCTACCTGACTCGCGTCGGCGCTTGCGTCACCTACCTGACTCGCGCCGGCGCTCGCGTCACCTACCGACCTCGCGTCGGCGCTTGCGTCACCTACCGACCTCGCGTCGGCGCTTGCGTCACCTATCGACCTCGCGTCGGCGCTTGCGTCACCTATCGACCTCGCGTCGGCGCCTGCGTCACCTACCGGCCTCGCGTCGGCGCTTGCGTCACCTACCGACCTCGCGTCGGCGCTTTCGTCACCTACCGGCCTCGCGTCGGTGCTTTCGTCACCTACCGGCCTCGCGTCGGGGCTTGCGTCATCTATCGGCCTCATAGCAGTGCTTTTATTGAAACACAAGTCCATTCTATTTGGTTGAAATATTCTTCTTTCATTCTCGGTTTGCCTGCCATACTAACTAGTGGAGCACGACTATCTGACCAGCTCATTCCCAAACTGTTTAGTTTCTTATGTTGGGAACAATAACAATATGCATCCCAAGCACATGCTTTGAGATATAGATTGGAATCTAAAAAAAAAAAAATCAACGTTTGGTAACTTATTCTTTTAATTGTGTTTGAAAACTTGTCTGAAGTAACACGTACCCTCTGTTTACCTTGGAAATTACCAAGCCTACCTTGTTTGTTTCCACTATGGGGTAGCTAATAAGATAGTGCCATAGTGTAATCAATTGGAGCAAATGGTGTGTACATGTTTTAGTCAGTGTTTTGTGTGAAAGAGTCCTGTACTCTTGCCCGACTAAAAACATGTTGATTGTTAAATATTATGTAAGTTGTTGTCAATGTCTTCAATTATGACTTGTAGCAATAAAGGACTGTATTCAGTGGTTTTCTATTTATCAGCATCATCACATTCTATTGTTGGACAGTGTGTTTTTCAAAATCACATCTGAAAAAATTATAAAGTAAAAATGAAAAGAAAGTGATTTTTTTTAAATATAAAATCTTAGTTCTATTCTAAAGGCAGACAGAAAAAAACCCTGTAACATTGCATTTGGGGATTGTCAGGAAGGGGTTTGAAATCTGTACCGAGTGCATCAGGGATGCTTTTCACCATCCTTTATCCATCCTAATGTGGATTCACTCTCTCCTAACAACCTTCCTTATCCTTACCTTATTATATTGTTGTTGAAATCACTTGCATTAAATATAACTAATTAAAATATATTGCATTAACCATCTTATATACCTGTTTCAGTGGCTCCATGGCCTAAGGAGTCACTCTCATTTTAGAGTAACCTGCTGATGTTGGGGAAATCGGGGTTTGAATCCCGGCCGGGTTTACTAAGGATGGATATTCCTAAATGGTTCTTCACTCTCCCTCCACGCAAATGTGGATAGATTACCTCTAAAATGGTTCCTCATCCTTACCCTAATCTATATATATATAAAAAACATGAACAGTTAATAAGACGCTGTGATAAAAACTAATATTTTATTGTACATTGTAATAATATTTACGAAGCAAACCCAGAGTCAAAAATGTTAACTCTCCAATAGACTAGACTGCTTGTGACAAGGAAATCGACATTTTAATCCAGGTTGGGTGAAATGAGGCTGGTTTTTACTATTAAAGTTTTCCAATAACCCTTCGTGCAAGTGTGGGTACAATTCTTCTAAAATCCTACCTTCCTCGTCTCTGCATGCTTACAACTATAGAGATGGCTTGAATCCATTATTTTACAAATCAAAAGCTTGTGTTTACCTTTGAATCTCAAATTTGGATCTTGGAAATAATTATGAAATTAAGAGCAAATAGAAACCCCCTAATTAAATCTCAACTTTTTTTTTTGTTGCTAAAATTCATTCTTTATAATATTAATCATTTATTGCTCCCAGCCTATGGACAGGTCATAATATAAGTAAAATGCCCCCGTCTTACCGCCATTCTCTTTGAAAACATGCTACCTACCACCTACTCCTATTAATCTCCTTTTAGTTCTCCCTTACTGTCGTTTTCCAACATACTTTAGCTCCGTCATTGGTGACCTGGTGGTCTAGGGGTAAGGTGTCGGACTTCTGTGCTAGGGGTCCGGGGTTCAATCCTCGGTCCCGGCACAGATTTATCTGATTACCAAACCCTTCCTTCACCTCTGACAAGCCACCTTGTGAATGTGGGGAATGCCAGGCCTCCACCGTGGCTTGGATCCCACGTTAAACTGTAGGTCCTCCATTTCGTCTGACAATCGCGGTGCTAATAATAATAATAATAAGCTCCGCCATTCTTCTTAGAATCGTTTACTTTTCCCTCTTCATTACATGTCCATATCATTTCACTCTCTTATAAACCTTTTACACCCAACTCTTATTACGCACATTCATACCTTCAGTAAAGTTGTGGCCAAATTGTCTTAAGGTAGCCATGGCCATCGGTGGCCCCTCAAAATGTTCTGTGCAGGCATTATATACTATAAATTTAATTTATGGCCCCCGGGCCAACCATCCCTCACCCCCACTAGAACTTTGTCAGGGAACAGTTGGACATTCCTGGTCTAAGCCGTGTCTTCTCGTGTTAGACTGGCCTGCTGAAGAGATCAGAGTTCGAATCCTGGCCGGGTACTGTTGAAACTGATATTCCCTAGAAAACCGCCTGTGAAACTGAATTTTATTTTTGTTTAATGTCAATGCATGTGTAGACGCTAGGTTATGTCACCATTTCTAATCATTCGTTCTTCATATTGATGGCCACTGGACAAAATGGTAATGGCTGTCTCTTGAAGAAAATAGACAGCGAGTCTGGAATGGGGTCGACCTTGACATCATGAAGACAATTGAAGATGAAGAGGGGAAAAAAAGTAGTGGCTCTAGTTTGGAAAACTGAAATTGAAGGCCATAGGGTTCATTGAGCTGAACACATCTGCAAATGTTGGCACTTTTTTCACCGACATGCGGCAGATGCTTGGACGGTATAGCTCGCTTGGGGGCTGACGCTATTGAGGTTTTTTTTATGAAGCCTTTAGACTCAAGGTATGTAGATTTTTCTCTCTCTAAAAGTGGGCTATCTTTCATATATATATATAGAGAGAGAGAGAGAGTAAACCTTTTCGGGAAATTTACGGTTATAGACCCATTGAAATTTATATATAGATAGATAGATAAAATATAAATTTCAATGGGTCTATAACCGTAAATAATTTCCTGAAAAGGTTTACTCTCTAGTATTTATTTAATTTACATCCATTACTGTTTCTAACCTGTGGTCAGTTTTTTATTAAAGCCATATATTTCCTACTACCGACTGGCTAGATCTTTCGTAGCTTCATATGCCTTATAATCTTAATTTAAGACCAAGACAGGCACAACATCCAGTCCCCAACCGTTATTTCATCAGTGTGAAAGAGTCAACCCATATTTCACCAATGATAAATTTGTGGCCATGCCAGGAATTGAGTCCTGGACCTTCATCTCGGTAGACATACATGCTACCTACTGAGCTACGGTGTTGGAATTGTATTCAAGTTGAAAGCATAATCATCTTATTTAATTTGTAACATTTTAGTTAAATGAAAACTTCTTCCTGGATAGCGATTATATCAAAAATAGGATTATTTTTTTTAAATTTCCTAACGATACTTTCTTCCTGGCCTCAGGAAATTAATAATTTAAATTTCTAAAATGAATGTTGGGTGTTTCTTTAGGATTACAGTTGGTATGCCAGATATAAGTATTTTTGAAAATTTGACTATAAACATATTGTCTGTCCACCCTTTATCCCAAAAAACTGCTTACATCCCATCCACACACAGCCATCACAATATGGGAAGCCTAATTTAGGTTTTGAAAAATATAAATAATAAAATGTAAATTAATTATTTTATTGATAACTGCAGGTAGCTACAATAATATTTGCCAAAATTTCTTTAAGCCTGAATATTAACATTTTCATATTTTTATACAAATTCTACTGTAGGTCTAACTGCTTACAAAATTTGGCCATTCATTTTTTCTAGTAGTCCTGTAGCTTAGATTTTTAAATATGTGAGTGAATAAATCTGTTATAATAGTTAGAGTAGAATATTATTTAATCAATCTTTGGTTAAAATTATTTGGCCTAAAAGTTAAGCATTATAAAACCTTAAATAAAGCGTTTTCAAAGCAGATTATTTTAATTAAAATAATATCACAATTGGTTTTCTATTATTAAATATATCAATTTGATACTGAAGAATATAATGTATGTAAAACATATTTATAATCATATCCGCAAAGATAACACTACTAATAAATTATGGGTATATTAGAAAACATGACTTGATAGTAGTAAATGTTTTTAGAAGTATTATCTCACTAACTCACATTAATGATGCTATTTCTATTCAGATAAAACCAAAAAACAGTATTTATTAAAGAATATATCTGAAGGTCTATATTTTGTATTTTATGCTAAATGACTTAAAGGCCTACTGCCTGCATTTCCTACAAGATTGATTCTGTCGTAATGTTAACCCATTTCCTGGCGAGTTTTTAACACAGATCTACACAGGCCCGGCAGCTATTTTTCTACTCTCATACTCCTGACATATTTTTATTACTCATTTATTATTGGGCATAGTACACCAGTGAACTGGTAGCCCTATCTATCACCTTCAATATGAAGTATTCACACTAGCTAAAAGTATGTTGATTCATTGATAGATGGCTTTACAATAACTTATTGCAATGAGCCGTTGATTTGCGCCAGGGAATGGGTTAAGGTGATTAATTAAATTATGCCTTTTTAAGCCAATATCTATATCGCAAAATAATTCTGTGTGATACAATTAAGCTAACATTAGGCGAAAATTTACTCTAGTGTATTTACTTGCTTTGACCAAGATATTATTACCCTTTAAGTTTAGACGCTATGTCTGCGATACGGTAATATTAAGCTAAAACGACTTTCTTATTTGAATATTATTATCGCATGGTTGCTGAGTGGGAGGGGAATTATGATAGAAAAGCCAGCCAATTTATAACATTTCCCTCATGTTATACCTTGTAGGCCTAACATTAAAATAAATTACAACTCCTTTAGACTCTTGCAGATATTATTTAAACCTTCCTAACCTCGAACTAACAAATATTTAGAATACATGTCATCGTGGCTTTTGTAGTCAAATATAAGTGAAAATTTTAGTCTAGTTTTTAAAAGCTTTCTCAATAGATAGCTAATGGTGGAATCAGTCAATCTTCTTGTGTTTCTGCTGAGACTGTTTGAGTTTCGAGGTAGAGAGACTGGGTGATATTGGTGGAATCAGTCAATCTTCTTGTGTTTCTGCTGAGACTGTTTGAGTTTCGAGGTACGGAGACTGGGTGATATTGGTGGAATCAGTCAATCTTCTTGTGTTTCTGCTGAGACTGTTTGAGTTTCGAGGTACAAGAGACTGGGTGATATTGGTGGGATTAGTCAATCTTCTTGTGTTTCTTCTGCGACTAGTTGAGTTTCGAGGTACAGAGACTGGGTGATATTGCTGGAATCAGTCAATCTTCTTATTCCTCCTCCTCTTGGGGCCCACTCTTCTCAGCAGTTCTATGTTTTCATCCTCTGTGACTGGTACGTTTTCCAACAACCTACGAGGCAGCGCTAGCAGTCCGAACAAAGTCAAGGCTGTAACAAACATTCTAAAGGAACACCTCATTCATCAAACTAGAGCAGGTTATCTATTATAGTCAGAAATTCAAATTTTACCAATGAAAGAATATATTTTAAACCAAGACAGTAAATTGAAGAAGGGTTTGGGCCATAACTCCAACTATAAACTCTCACACACAAAGATATATTAGATTGCGTAAGAAAACCATATTGTCACGTCAGTAAAGCCAGGGACATAAGTAATGGAGGAAATATTGACTTTGAGGAGTAAATACAAGATTTATAGAAGAAAAAAATTAAAAGTAGAGTAGAGGAACGAAGGGTGACTGCAGGACTTTTGATAAACGTAAAAGTCGATTGGGGTCCCAAAATGTTTGCCGAACTCTGGTCTAAGGCATTACTCTTGGACTGGACTGCCAATGACAGAAATATCAAAGGTCGAATCCCCAGTCTAGTGTACTAAGGATGTTTTTCCTAAATGCTTTCTCACTCTTCCTTCACGCAATTATTGCTACACATCCTCTATATTTCAACCTCATACATCCCTAACACAGAATTATTAGTACATGTTCATTTAACCCAAATGAGTAGTAAAATGAGCTGCTAAAATAAATATAGTACACGGCATAGACACAGCTTCCAGTGTGAGGTTTTCGGCACTCATGTCTACTCAAAACTTAAGGACGCTGTCCATGCTTGCGAGCCGTCAACACTCTGTTGGCGCAGTTCCTGTTGCACTTGAATGGCTGACTGACCAAAAGCTATGACCCTGCTTCATATAATGGTGTTTAAGAGGGGAAGTATTCATGAAGGTTTTGATTATATAATATTGAAATATTAACTTATCTGGTTCTACAGCGTACCTGACATTAGTGACACATTCAACCACTAAGCGCTGTAGATGATACACGAGTGTAAAGAAGAGAACTGAAATTGCTGCCAATGCTTTATTGTAACTCTTTTGATGTTTCTGGTGTAAATGTCCTCGATATAAATCAAACTCTGGCTATATTTGTTATATTGTTATAGTTTAAATAGCTAGAAAATTTTCCGCCTCGCTTCTTAACATCTTGAACTGATGGCGGTTCTAGCGTCTAGGTACAAGCTACCAATAGCTGAAGCGACGGCAAGTTTTTCCATCCTACGGAGAAGTACTCACCATTAAGAACAGACGGGAAGATGATGTAAAAGCTCAGAGTTGTGGATTTGTAAATAAGGACCTCTGAAGTATACATTATTAGTGAGATAATGAGTGAGCAGACACCTAGGCTAACAACTCTGAAAAACAATAACCACAGAATATACATTACCAACCTCGTATAAAAGAAACAAATAGTAGATCTATAGTTATCGAATAATTTGAAAATATGACATCTAGACACAGGATTCAAACCCAGGACTTTTGACTTGGTGCGCCAATGCTTACCACACAGCTATCCAGGAATTGTTCCGTGCTCAGGGTCATTCTTCAATCATATTTTAAGGCAAGAGTCCACGATGAACGTGCGAATATCGTTGACTACTAAGAACGTTCATTAATACCACATCGACTGGTGACTCGGTTGTGGCTTTACGCTTCCAACAGTACAAATATGTTGTACATTCCAATTGAATCAAGATGGAAGAAAGCATTGCTATGCATTTAAGTATTTAAATGAATGGCGATGTTTGGAAGATGAATGATTATAATTGCAGAAATCTCGATTATAATCAAATTAATTGAAAAATGACACCTGGACACTTAATCTTTCATAATATACTTGATTGTTTAACGTTTCTTTATTCCATCTTTATTCGCTTTGAATGTACAATATATTTGTACTATCGGCAACATAAAAGCCACAACCGAGTTGTCGATGGCTGTGATAGCCCTTAGTAGCCAATGATATTTACATGTCCATAACAGACAAAACAACAATCCCTGGATGGCTAATAGTTACAGCAATGGTGCGCTAAGACAAAGCTCCCGGGTTTGATTCCAGTGTCCAAGGTTCATTTTTCAAATTAAAGAATGAAACAATTTGTTATGTGAAATGTTTACAGATAATGTTGAAAGGATGTACCTATTTGAAGAGTGCATCTTATACTAGTTAAAAAAAAAAAAAATCGATTAATATTTGGCTAATGGCATTTAAAATGGATCATTAAAGTATGCTTAGTTACGGTAATAGTTTAACGGTTGTTAAACAACGGAATTATATCTAAGAAAACAACAAAGCCTAACGTTTTAGAGTGGACTAAAAAAAAAATGTTTGTGGCATTGAAAATTAAATGTACTCACGGCTTGTAGTGGATGTATAAGGTACAGTGTATAAGAGCAAGAGCCTTCAAGATTGAGAATATTCCTAGAATCCTGGGCAGGAGTGGTTCATCTATAACAATCAATACACTTATGATAGTAGACTCTTACTGTACTGACAGTGTGATACATTCAGGTACACTACACCACTACCTGGAAGTTTAGTCGAGCCAAGGGGGTGACAGCTAGCACAAGATTTTTATTGCAGACATTGGTTGTAGGTCACTAATAGTAACCTATGTTGCAATAATTATTAATTGGTAAAACTAGAACTTGAAAGTTCATTGCTGCACCTACAGAAGTAGGCCACCCATCTCTATCTTGAGCTTAGTTCTATCCAGTGAACCTCATTACAACCTATCCCTATCTTGAGCTAGTTCTATCCAGTGAACCTCATTACAAACTATCCCTATCTTGAGCTAGTTCTATCCAGTGAACCTCATTACAA
>CABEEJ010002743.1:88128-101634 GCA_901482245.1 Timema douglasi
CCACCTCATTACACCCTATTTCTATCTTGAGATAGTACTACCCAGTCAATCTCATTACACACTATCCCTATCTTGAGATAGTTCTATCCAGGCCACCTCATTACATCATATCCCTAACTTGAGATATTTCTATCCAGTCGTCCTCACTATACAATCCCTATTTGAGCTAGTACTATCCAGTCCACCTCATTAAAACCTATCTCTATCTTGAGCTAGTTCTATCCAGTCAACCTCATTAAATCCCATCCCTATCTTGAGATAGTTCTATCCAGTCAACCTCATTAAATCCCATCCCTATCTTGAGATAGTTCTATCCAGTCGACCTCATTAAAACCTGTCTCTATCTTGAGCTAGTTATATCCAGTCCACCTCATTACATCCTATTTTTCAGGTCCATTCTAATGTTATCCTCCCATTTATCATTATGTAACTTCTTCCACTCAGTATCCTAATCAATTTTTGGACCAATATCTGCCAAGTCCCTTGTTTTTGAAAACCCTGAATTTCTTTTCACCATGTAGGGTAATAGACCAGGTTTCACACTTGTAGGGAACAACAGGTAAAACTGTTTTGTTTTTTCTGAGTTTTACATTCCTTGACAGCAGGTGAGGTGTCAACAACCTACTGACCGAGTAGTAGTATGCATGTCTCTAAAGTATTATTTTCCTAATTTGCAATATGTTGATAATACAATATTATCAATCAAAAGTGTTAATAAACTCTTCTAATAGTAGTTTTAAATTAAAATTTCTATCGCCTGAAAATACCAGTATTAATATACCTTCCGATATTCTGGATCCAAGCAAACCAAATCATTGAGCTTTTAATGTGTTTGTGCTTCCTAGACAAGGCAGGGGGGGGGGGGTGTTCAACCCCCCTCCCCCCCAAAAATTTTTTGAACAAGATATATATGGCTTTATTTATCCTATCAAAATTAAGGTAGACTACAAATACAAATTAGGGGTCTGTGTTCCCGTAAAAAGAACTTCAGAGAGCTTCTAGAGGTGTTTAATATTTTAAAAAATTCTTGATCTTTGGCAGTTAGGGGGTTATGTTACTATAAAGAAACACTTTAGGGAGCTTCTAGAAGTGTTTAAATAAAGAGATTTATCCTAGCCTCCGATAGTTAGGGGCTATGTCAGCATAAAAAAATACTTTAGAGCTTTTGGAGGTATTTAATATTTAGAATTTTTCCTTGCCTTCAGCAGTTATGGGGCTATGTTACTATAAAAATACTTTAGAGAGCTTTTAGAGGTGTTTAATATTTAGAATTTTTCCTTGCCTTCAGCAGTTAAAGGGCTATGTTACTATAAAAAAACACTTTAGAAAGCTTTTAGAAGTGTTTAAATATGTAGATTTTTTTTCTAGCCTACAGCAATTGTGGGATGTGACCACCAAACCGCCCCCCCCCCCTTGAAATTATTGGCTGGTTGCGGCCTTGTTCCTGGATGTGTCTAATGTTTACCTGGATTTATAGTAATAAAATAAAACAAACGTAGGCCTAAAACCAATCAAGAAAAATGTTCCTGGAATAAATCTAGGTGTACACCGTTAAAATAATTGTGTATAGTTTATGTTTCCATAGCAACGGAAATTTCACCTAATGCCATTGGTGCTTTAATTTCAATATATGAGCAGATTGTCACATTTTTACTTTACAATTGGTTATCCATAAAAGTCCTTATCGACTAGTCTTTACAGTATAGAAGTATAACACTTTAAAGAGGACTACGGATACTTGACTCTGTATATATGTTGCTGTTGGTGTCGAAATCTTTACGGATACGGAAGATTTATATAGACGTAGTTATAGGTGTGAGGGGACAACTCACCAAATTGTATTTCCAACGTTTTCTGGTAATAGTCGCCCAGAAACGATTTTTTTTCTATGAAACAACGGATAGCTGTACCCAAATCCATGAATGCAACGAAAGCAATCCAGCCACGAAACGCATAGATCAAGTTTTGTTCCATGACACACGAGTGTATTTATGTATACAAATTAAAAATAGCCAGTTTCATCATTAATATGCTAGGGAGTAGGGATACATTTGTTTCCTGAGAGTTAAGAGACAGAGGACAGAATAGTTCAGAGAGGGATGTGCAGTTTACATGGATCAGATAGAAAAAAAAGGGCTTAAATACTAATAATAACATACACGGACAATTGAATTTACATATAGCAAGCGGTGCTGCCAACTTATATTGCCAAAATCCCGCCAAAAGAGACAAAATCATCTAACTCCCCGCTAGATTTGAACGGAATAACACAAGATTTTCTAATGTGCATTTTCTTCCCATACGTAAGGGGCAAGCAAAGTGGTTTTCTCGAGTTTAAAAAAAAAACTATACTATCCATATAGGTGCTAGGTTAACAAAATAGGTCAATTACAGTGCTGGTTGTTTGAATACACAATCGCCGCTCGTTTTTGATTGAGTGTTGTAAAGAAGCGATTTTTTTATGCACTTGATTGTTGTGAGAGAGGGTAAGTGTTTACAACCTACGAAATCTATTTTGGTATCCTTGGTATGGTAAAAATCCAGCCACCAACGTTTTTGTTTTTAAATACAATATCATAAATCATATTTTTCTGTCAATTATTTGGTCACATTTATAGTCCAGTCAACAAAGTAAAAATAGGGGAAATAATTCGTGTAGTCACAAATTTTTGTACAGTGGAAAGGGGGAGTATCATGAACAACATACTAAAACTCCTGATCGATGGGGGGTGAGCGGGGGAGAAGGGGAGCGTTTAAAGTCATTCTTTCACGTTATTCTCGTATAACTTTAAAACCGTTGCCTCTAACGAAAAAGTGTTCATGTACAAAATTAAACTACATTAAATTCTCCACAAAAATGATCCTATTCATTTTTTCTCTAGGATGAATTGTTTATGATATGCAGGGGATGGAAAAATCGCAGATTATTAAAATAGTGTTTTAATGGTATAAAATTAATGTTTAATGTTAAATGAACTTAGAACAGAACTACATTACTTATTAAAAACAAACCTATTATCTTGAATTTTTAAATCTCAAAAATCAACAATTGAATCATCATCATTATCATCATCATCTTGAAGATCAAGTAACGGTGCACCATTCGTATATGTACCATGGCACGTGCCGCACACCATGGAGCATGGAATGCATCCACATCGTCCCCCACACCCAGTAGAACAGCGGCAATAAATGTTGTTCAGTATCGCTTCAGGTGCTACTAGCTCTTTGGTTGTTACAGGGGTGAGCGATCCAGCCTCCCCTCGGTTCCATCCCCACTTGGTACATTTCTAAAAACATCTTCTCACCAGCCTGTGCGACCTTGTCTGCTGGTGTCGAGGGGTTAGTAAAAATGTCTGATATTGCCTTCATTTGCCCAGGAAGCTTGCTGAACAGCTTAACCATTCCTCCTTTACTCTTGTTTTAAATGGCGGAGGTGGTGTCACACCCACTAAAAGCATGGAGAAGGAAGATGGTTTCAGCAAAAAGGAAGTTGTTGAAGTTTGTTTGTTGAAAACAATTTTGATTCCACCTTGCCCCTGCCCGGCTTCATGAAGTATACGTTACCCCTTGGCCGTGCAAAAGCAATGAGTAAAACAATCAAGTCGACATCTTCCCCTATTATTGTGACATTGGGATGTAGGGCAGCTTTCTCTAACCCACATCTCACTATAGCGTCATCAGCATCCCCTGTAGCAACTACTGTTTCTATTCCCCTCGCTGCCATTTTGTCACTGAGGAGTTGAATAAGCCTGGTTTTGTTATTCTCGTTTGCGAGAAAATGCTCCTGTTGAACAGTGACATTCATGCTTTCATTAAAATTAATGTCAACTGAAGTTTTTGTGAGGGCCCTTCTCTTCTGCTCTGCTCGTTTTGTACTGTTGACGTCACCATAACCAAAACCACAGTACAGTTTTGACCATAATATTTGAGTACATAGGTTATGTATTGATCGCAAAGTACAGAAATCTTGGTACCCATATTCCATTTCACGTGGTGAAGGAAGAAGCCTCCATCTAATCCATTGGTGCTCGTTCGTAGATCATGAGTTTCGTAATTATCCTCTGGAAAAGCATCGTAGAGAGAAGACTTCTTTTCTTTCCTCATTACCCCTTCATTAAAGAGAGCCAACGGGAATGGAGATCATTCATATTCCGTAAGCTGTGCAACATCTTCATCACTCTTTTTTGAAATGGCAGTTCTCTGGAAAATGGTCAGAGGGTCTACAGTCATTGTTTCACCGTTCACTTTTACGGCATTGCTCATACTAGCCAATGACAACACCACATTCTTCTTAGACTGTTTTATGTCACCAACAAAACTTGACATGGTTGCAGTACTAATTTCTAGGGCTCGGTGACTATTTATTTTTGAGTTTCCGATTATTATTATTATTATTATTATTATTAGCACCGCATCTTACTACCCGTTCGGGTTATACGCATTCCGATTATCCCTATTGACAGACACATAAGTGAGTTTATTTTCGGAGAAGGAGGATGGTCATTGAACCATTGCCCATAGCCCATCCCTATTTTGCCGTGATATCCGGGAATCAACATGCTGCTCCCCACTTGAAAATATCACTCCAGTAAACTCCTCTATTGACGAGCAGATGGCGGTTGCTCCAGGGGACCCACCAACCCACTTCGTTAGAACAAAATCAGTTATTCCTCTTCCTCACGTCAGGCCACCTGAACTATTCATGGAGCGCATTAGAGTCTGCTCTATGGTCATGTCTGACCAAATCCCTGCCCAACGTGAAGTAGTTTGATTTATGGTGAAATAACCCTTATCTGCAAAATCCTTGAACACATGTGGGTGGCTAGTTTTCAATGATAGCATGTCTTTAACGTAAAGATGGGCATATTTTGCATGTTGAAAATGACCGCTTGCATGGAAGAATGGTATCATTTTCTGAACACAAGCTGAGTGGCCATTCCAATCACCACGGCGCTCAGAATCTATGAACTGTTTCATCAATGAAACCATGTTAAAATATTGCACCCACAAATGAGCGGTAGGCCCGTTGTTGTACAGACATTTAATATTCGGTCTGAACCCACTTCATTTTACATTAAACATTAATTTTATACCATTAAAACAATATTTTTAATAATCCGGGATTTTTCCATCCCCTGCATATCATAAAAAATTCATCCTAGAGAAAAAATGAATAGGATCATTTTTGTAGGTAATTTAATGTAGTTTAATTTTGTACATGAACACCTTTTCGTTAGAGGCCACGGTTTTCACCCCCCATCGGTCAGGATTTCTAGTATGTTGTTCATGGTACTCCCCCTTACCACTGTACAAAAATTTGTGACTACACGAATTATTTCCCCTATTCGACCTTTTTTGGATCTTCGTTGACTGGACTATTAACTATACAAGCTTAGACAATGTTTGATAAGCTAACATGGGCCTACAAAGTTGTTTCTATCTTAACTAATCCGCGAGATTAATCTGAAAGACTGAAACAATGTATAGCCTACAGCCCTACACATTGCTCTAACTAAACATTTGCTTATGACCTTAGGGTTGTTAAAGTAGTTACTAAGGGGAATAGTTAATTGGGATATTTGATATGAAAACATGTTATCGCTCATAATAGTAGTTTCTGAATGTTTTAAATTTTTAAAAGTGACAGTAATAGAGTTTAGCGTTTTAACTGATTGAGTTAATCATATTGGTTTCATTAAACTATTAACTGTGAGAAGTAGAGTTTTTTTTATTAACTTGCCACAGTTATATCAGGATTTCATTATAATCGTATAAACGATTTTGGAACAGCTAAACATTTACTCTATTACAAAGAAAGCTGTCAATTTAATAATGTTAACACTAATTTAATTTTCATTTTGTCAGATAAATAAGTTTTATTTTATTTTTAATTTATAGTGGTTTTAAATAACGCTATGATCCATATAGAAAATTCAAACTTTTCTGCTGTTTCATATTTTCCACTAAGTTAGAATGTGTTTGTGTGTGTGTATATATATATATATATATATATATATATATATATATTGTAATGTTTGCTAATTTTTCTAATTTTATTCTGTTAGCGATCAATGTAGGACAACAACGTAGGCCCTGTTTTTTTTTAAATTATTCTTTATCGGTACTGTTATTATTTTCATTTTACTTGTTTTGGATAAGCAGAAACTCGTGCCGTCAATTATGTCCNACACACACACACACACACACACCACACCTCTTCCGGGGTGTTTACCTAGTGTGGTTAATAAAAAAATATGGCTATGCTTTTGACTCTTTTAATATTTAATATGGCTTAGTAAAATATTTATATTGATTTGCATAGTGTTTGAAACTTCTTTTGCATTAATTGTTTTAATATTGTAGGCCTATTTATCAAAATAGTTAAATCACGAAACAAATAATGTAAATGACGTGTAGGGTCTACTAAATAAATGACAAACATTGCTACTCTGGTGATTAATTATTATCATAATAATAATTTAGTTTTTTTTTATCTATTTATTATTGGATAAAAACTCATTGTTTGATTGATTTTTTTTTTAAATCTTAAAATCGAACATTACCTACGTCGAAGTTAAATAAACAATATTTCTGGAATGAGCTCTAAATCAAATATGTTCTTGATTTAGATTTCACAGTGTTAATTTTACAAATTAGGCGTCTTATATTTATGTTCTGCATTTCGTGATTTTGCTACAATTGGTTAAATAAAGTTATGTAATAAAATAGTATAAATTAAAAATAGGTCAATATGTCGTTTATTTTATGAATCACCCCTATAATTATAATTGTCAGTTGAGATCCTCTGTCCAGCTAGAAATATTTCGAGAAGCATAAGGCCTAGTAGGAAGCTGAAATTTGGAAGGCAATTAGTTCTTTCCCTAAAGGGAAGTATGAGTATAATTCATGTATGTTTATTATATCGAATATTGATTTTGGATGATTTTAAAGATCTGAGTCCAATGCTATGCACCGAACAGTAACAGTAATAATAGCCATGAATGAGTCATTGCTACGAATGTCACCTTGAAGGGTATGTTGGAAAACATAATTATATAAGAACAGCTTATATTTGTATATTTAAGGAACTACATTTCATGAAAAAAAGAACCGCCATTCTTCTGGCTATGAGCCGCACGTTTCCGATCATAGAGAAAATTATCGCTATTCTATTAGCCCTATATCCTTTCTCTATGCTGCTATGTTATTATTATTATTAGCACCGCGTCTTACTACCCGTTCGGGTTCTACGCACTTACGCTAATGTTTAATGGTAGGGTGATTGTGAGATGAAATGGAGGACCTACAGCTTAACGTGGAATCCGAACCACGGTGGAGGCCTGGCATTCCCCACATTCACAATATGTCTTGTCAGAGTTGAAGGAAGGGTTTGGTAATCAGATAAATCTGTGCCGGGACCGAGGATTGAACCCCGGCCGCCAGCATAGAAGTCTGACACCTTACCCCTAGACCGCCAGGTCACCTCTATGCTGCTATGAACCATCGTCAAAAAGACGACTGAAATATATAGCCTTGCTCGACCAACTTTATAATCAATAGCGATTTATTTACATTAAAAATAAATGTCTGATTCAGTGGAGGCTCGTAGCTAAAATTAGTGGGGGTGCTGCTCCAGAAAAGGTTTAGGCTTTGTTTTAAAACTGTGTAAAAGGGAAAAAAAAATGTCTAAAAAGAAAATTTTAACAAACATAACTTTTTTACTTACTTTAACTTAAATTTTTACAGTTCAAGCTTGATCTATTTAAAAATGAAATCCATTCTTCTTGTTTTAATTTGCGCAAAAAGTTCAATAATTTTCTCTTAGATCTCTGGATGACAATTGAGAAAAATTTTCTCCATTGAAAGTACTGCAAGCGCATTTAGTTTTTCTGTTAAGTAAAATAACCGGAAAAAAAAATCAACTAGAATAGCTGGAAATAGAATAATAATCTAACTCTACACTCTTCTACACTTTATCACATTCAAGAATATGGTACACGGTTTTTAAGCACAACACACGCTGAAGTAAAAAAAACACTTTCTTCTACTATCACGCCAGAGTCGGCACTGCGAGAGTAACAGTGCTCTCTCTACCTGGCAGTCCCGCCTTCCTCCCCACTCCCCTCCTATGTGCGCATGCGCACAACAGTCAAACACAACGTCGTTGGCACTGTGAATCGCACAGTTCCATACAAAGATTTTTGTATATTTTTCATAAACTGGGGGATGGCTATTCAATTACTGACATTAAGCTTAAGGAATATATATTGTACTATAAAAATAAAGAAAGAATGAAAGAAAAAATGACTCATTATATTAAATGTCATAGATAATATCAAGTGGAAATAGGTGGTGCTGCAGTTCCGCAGTGCCTATACACGAGCCGACACTAGTCACATTAAAAATAGAAAATACGACACGAGACACCTGTTTCTAAGGATTCAACTGACCATTGGGGGACAATAGATGATCAGGCTCAAATACATATGATTTTAAAAAATAGGCCATTAGTTTTAACACAATGTCTATTTAAAAATGTAATCTAGAGCTAACCTCCGCCCCCTTCATCCCCCCAATTCTAAACAATATTTGAATCTCAACTTATCTGTCACCAAAAAATGTCATCTCTTCCTACATTTTAGTTTTCAATTATATTATTTGCAGGTACTTAAAATAAGTTTTAGTCCGTATTAAAAATATATTTACTGGAGTAACTTCTTATAGATAATTTAATACTCATTTATAACGACAATAATATACCCTTGCTTTGGAAAAATAATTCAGAATGCCAACAATACTACCTTCCGCCGTGGTCATTCGGTCTGGGAGGGGGTGAAAAGGGGGGGGGGGTATTTTACCCCAATCTATCATTCATAATTAATTAATCACTTGTAATGTATTTTTAAGAAGTCGAATTTTCTAACCTCTTCGACACCCTTAAAGATCATGTAACTGGTAAGAACAAAGATTTAAACTTGCCGTGTACTTACAACGAGAAAAAACAAAATAACACTAAATATTGTTTTTATGTATTCTCACGTTACTATAAAATCGCATGCTTACGCTATTTTATTTTATCAACAAGTTCTTTATAACCTCAATTACCCACCTCTAAATAGCTAATTTAACCATTTTAAAATGTTGCAGTCCATACATTTAAAAAAACACGTACTCTACAAAAAAAGAGGTGTTTTAAAAAAGGGAGGCCACATGGCCTATAAATTCTTAAAGCTGTCCCCGAGGGGAACCAACACAAAACTAACTATGAGAATACAAATATTTGGTTGATAGATTTTATTTGATCATAATTTAAAACAAGGGCGTTTTAACATATTAATCGATAAGCAGGATTAAAATATCCCCCAATTAATTCGAATAAGATTTTAACTTTGACCTTACTGTTAGTGAAAAAAGTAAAATGTGTTTTGGTTTTCTGTGTCTTCATGAAACAATATATCATGTGTTCTAAAGTAGATAGCTTCCTTTAAATAATTTGATATTAATGGTCTTATTCTGAACCAAGAGTATTTGGTTCGATTCCCTCCACGTTCGATAAAATTAAGATCTTCCTCTCGTAGTGAAGATTTGACATCTGTCTCTTTGTGACTGTTATGGATTAAGCTAGTTTGTAATTCATGCTCTGATATAATCAGTCGGTCAATATAAAATGCCTTTCAAACATCCTCTAAAGAAAATTAACTCGCAATGACAATAATATTAGTATTACCTGTCACTAGGGTCGGAGGGTAAGTTAGTTTACCCCACTCTGTCATAACTGATCACCTAAAATTGAATTTTTAGTTAGTCCATTTTTTGTAACCACTGGAACACTCTAAACGTCCCTACCTCTCTACCTACTGAGTTTATCCACATCTTCTCCGTGCCGTTTTAGCTCTGTTGGCACGTAATACCGCGTGGCTAGGGTTCAAATCCCTGTCAAGGTGAAATTTGTCTATATTCACACAAATACTTCATCAGAATGTCGTCTTAAGGAAGTGAATGCTGGCCTCTAGCGAAGTGGTGGGGCAAAAATCAGCGATATTTAAAATCTCACCATATTACTAACCGTCCGGGCTTATGTACTAACTACGATATTGGCTTTAGGGATTAGGAAGTTCATAATTATATTAAGTGTGCCCGCATTTGCATGAAGGGAGAGAGGAGGAACATCTTAGAAAAAACTCTAGTCTACTGCGATAGTAGCGCGTTAGACCATAAGGCTACAGAAGCGGGTAAAAATTTCAAAATTATTGTAGAGAATAATATATTTACAGTAGGTGACCTGGTGGTCTAGGGGTAAGGTGTCAGACTTCCGTGCTGGCGGCCGGGGTTCAATCCTCGGTCTCGGCACAGATTTATCTGATTACCAAACCCTTCCTTCACCTCTGACAAGACATCTTGTGAATGTGAAGAATGCCAGGTCTCCACCGTGGTTCGGATTCCACGTTAAACTGTAAGTCCTTCATTTAATCTCACAATCACCCTACCATTACACATTAGCGTAAGTGCGTATAACCCGAACGGGTAGTAAGATGCGGTAATAATAATAATAATAATAATAATAATATATTTACATAATGTATTCGCATAGGTAGGCCTATTAACTCCTACCTGTTATATTAACCAGCCTTGTCTGGAGACTATTATATAAATTATAATAAAACCTGTCATATAATTTATTGACGCAAACTAACTTTTTAATATAATAAACTTTGCCCAAATATACACTTATTGTACAACACCATCAATCTTTAATTTGTATTTAAATATTAGTTTTAAGGGAAAATTAATAAGCAAAAGCTCGTTGGTATTCTTTATATAGTTATTTGTGTGTTCCCTTTGTAACATCTCTTAGCAAAATATCCGGGTCGTGAAATCAATAATGCTCGTTTTAAACGCTTGCGTGTTGGGCGGAGAATGACAACACTGCAGTGGTCTAGTGACTATCGCAGACAACACCGACTCTAGATTTTTTTAATAAAAGAACCATAAGATCGAAGTCAGCTGTTTTCAGAAGCTATATTATAAAAAGAAACAGCATTGCTAAGTCACGTTTTGGAAACTAGCATCTCTTAACCTAATTTATTTTAATTAATTAAATTGTTAAATTAGTAAATATAAATTAAATTTTACGTGGCTTTGTCAATTATATAATTGTTTGACAAAGTGATTTGTGTTCTTGAGTTTTAAATTCAACTAAATTTAAGTACATATTTCAAGTTTAATTGTTGCGAAATATAGTGTTCATGCAATACCGAATGTATTAGTAAATTAGAAACGGGAATGCGAGATTCAAAAGTGGTTTGTAATAAAACGTAATTTGTTAATCCCGACAATGATTTAAACAAAGCTATTCTGAAGTGCATAACTAATTATTAAAGGTAGGTAAGGTGCTTTATACAGTGACAACGCAAACCAGTATGTCAATTAGCAAAGTGTCATCCCTGTTCTGAATTCAATGGCTACAATAATCATTCCCTTACGTGTTAAATCTATTAACAATGTATCTTTGCATTCCTTCTTAATTAATCTTCATTGATATTCTAATAACCTCAACTACTCCAGGTTCGATTCTCATATCTAGGTTGTAGTTTTTTTTTAATTAATTTAATTTAGTTCAGTTCTCCGGACTCAGAACCATCATCACGTAACAGTTTTTGATACACATTTATTAAAAATACTTTGAGTAGGTACTTATCTAAAATAAAGCTGAGTACACAACAAGTTATTAACTGTTAACTATGCCAGGTTATCATATTCGTTAATATATACGCTAAGGGACGATTTTAAATCATACTATAGGCCTAATTTTGCGAGTATATTGTGATAACATAAAATTATTATCTAGAATAAATGCTGTAATGGCTAGTGGAACTAGCATATAATTATTGTTTGGATAAAACTGTACATTGGATATAGTCAGGCCCTGATTTAAGGGGAGGCGACAGGCCCCCCCACAAATCCACCCCCACCCTCCATCACAATATCATTTATAAAAATGTATTTGAAAAAGAATTAAAACTATTTTTATATTTGACATTGTGTTATGTCCTTATAAATAAACAACAAACTAAATATATTGTTTTACGCAAATCTAGTGTATTGTGATATAAATTTTTCCTTGTTTAAATAATATTTTTAACATTGAACTTATGACGCGGTTAATTTTTTTAAGTAAAAAAATAGTACGTTGAAACGTTAAGAGGGGGGGAAGGGGAAATTCCACTCTTTTGGGCCTCCAATTTTTTTACAGTTATGGGTAGTAGGCTACAGCTTTAAATCCGACCCTGGTAGTAGTGCAACTAGAATATAACTATTATTTTTATCAAATATATAACAAACATAGAATTTATATATATATATATATATATGAATAAAATATACATTGGAACAAACATCGAATTACTTGCCTATCTATAGAAAGACGTATAGTGGAACAGACATAAGATTACTCTTTATATAAAATGTTATATTGCTTATAGTACATGTTTACACATAATTACTATTCACATGGTGTATTACTTAGTCATGTGAAATGTTCACACCGTGCTGATTATTTCAGACTCCTCGTTTTGTTATTCGGAGAGATAGCTCCCCCGGACTATAACGATAAGAATTCTCAACTCAAATTCGTCATCGATTCCTACTTCCTTGATGGGTGAGTATTTCTCTTCTATCGTCAGATTTATGTGAGTTTTTATCTAATGACCAGTTCAACCTTTCCCACAAGCAGGGGCGGAGTAGTAACTTCCATGGGGGGGGGGGAGGTTGTGTGTTCTGGATAGCTATATAATTTATTTGACGAAGGTATATTCCAGTGGATTCAGAACTTTTGCGGGGTTTAACCCCAAATTCATCTTTAAGGACGTCGCGGGGTCATTGATAGCCTCTACAAGAGTTCAAAACTACAAGTTTTTTTATTCAATATTTTCACGGTCATTTTACCTATCCGGATTTAATTTAGCGTGAAGGTAGAGGAGGAAACCGTAAAATAAAAAAATCACACCGGTACACGCGACTGTAGTATATGCTAGCAGCGCCTCTCGCCTAAACACGAGACTGCTATCCATAAAACCACCATCATCAACTGTTACTAACCCGCGGCCGGGTCACTTTTAGTAAAATGCCTCCATTTCCCTCTATCCTTCCTCCTTTAATTGCTTTCATTCTTCTCATTTCACTAGCACACTTGGTGTTATCTACTCCTCCCGTCTCTTTCTTTGCTTCCCTTGCGGTCTTTTACATTCATAATTAATTTCCATAATTTTCTTTGGTATCATTTCTTTTCTTCATCCTCATTACATGACCATACCATCTCAGTCTTTCTTCCTCTACTATATCATGTACTCCAACATCCTCTCTACATGACCATACCATCTCAGTCTTGCTTCCTCTACTATCTCATGTACTCCAACAGTCTCATTACATGCCCATACCATCTCAGTCTTGCTTCCTCTACTATCTCATGTACTCCAACATCCTCATTACATGTCCATACCATCT